>JAVSBS010008712.1:49431-105592 GCA_033124195.1 Coracias cyanogaster
GACCGGTCTGTAGTTACCCGGATCATCCTTCCTGCCCTTCTTATAGACTGGAGTGACATTTGCTTTCCTCCAGTCTTCGGGCACCTCACCTGTTCCCCACGACTTACCAAAGATGATGGAGATTGGCCTAGCAATGACTTCCGCCAGCTCCCTCAGCACCCGCGGGTGCATCTCATCAGGGCCCATGGATTTATGGATGTTCAAGTGTTCAAACTGGTCCCTAACCCAGTCCTCCTCGACCAGGGCAAACTCCTCCTTTATCTCGACCTCCTCTGAGGCCTCAGGGGACTGAGGCTCCTGAGGACAGCCTCCAACAGTGTAGACAGAGGCAAAGGCGGCATTCAGTAACTCTGCTTTCTTACTGTCCTCTGTTTCCAGGGCACCCATCTCATTCACCAGAGGGCCTACATTGCCTCTAGTATTAGTTTTGTCAGCAATGTATTTGAAGAAGCCCTTTCTGTTGTCCTTGACCTCCCTCGCAAGTTTTAATTCCAAGGAGGCCTTAGCTTTTCTAATTGCCTCCCTACATTCTCTGACAGCAGTCCTATACTCCACCCAAGTGGCCAGCCCTTCCTTCCACAATTTATATACCCTCCCCTTCCACCTGAGTCTGCCCAGCAGATCGCTGGTTAACCATGCAGGCCTCCTGGAACTCTTTCTTGATTTCCTACCTGATGGGATGCACTGATCCTGAGCCTGGAAGAAGTGGTCCTTGAATACTAACCAACTCTCTTGGGCCCCTTTACCTTCCAGTTCCCTGTCCCATGGGGCTTCCCCTAGCAATTGCTTGAAAAGGTCAAAGTTTCCTGAGTCCCAGTTCATACACTTGACTGCTTTCTGGGGTAGTGCTGCTCTCTAAAGATTTTTCTGACTAAGTCAAACTCATGTTATTAGTGAAAAATTATATTCACATTTCTCAACACAGAAATGAATTTTAACGAGTTATGAAAATAAAAGTTCAGTTCAATTGATCAAAACCCAAAACAAAAACCATCAACAAAGAAATTTTATATGCACAAAGATATCCACATTTCCTTCCTAAAACATGAGGATCATATTCAGCCATGGTTGACCCTGGTGCACTGTAGGGTTTTGTGAATAAAACTAGTTAAATATATGTTCATATTTAGTAGTATTTGACTATTTTTGTATATAATTAATTTGTGAATAATTACATTGCAGGTTACAATGTTGTAGTAAATATTCCCAAAGGAGCAACAAACATTGATATTCGTCAGCACAGCTACTCAGGGAAACCGGAAGATGACAACTACCTTGGTAAAAGCCTCGTGTGTATAACACTGACAGATAGTTTTTGTGCCCTTGCCAGGGCTCTGCTTTAGATTTATAGTATCAGGAGTCTGATAAAGTCTTTAGAGCAAATATCGAATTACATTGTACCATTATTTGCCTGATTCTCGCTGTAGATACTAGTTTTCAGAAAAATGAGTGAGAGGATATTAGGTTTCTAGTTCTTAAAAGTGTGATTTCATTTGTCAGAGAATAGAAATTATAGCGCGTTGCATTGTTTTGTCAATTTTGTACTTTGTCATGGCAATGTTAATTAAAACTACACAAAGAACTCAGGAATCATGCAGATATTTGTGGTTTTGAATCTTGGAAGCCTACACTGTGTTTATAAAAAAAGCAGTCTGATTTTCAACAAACTTACCAGTTGTCTCACTTTTTTTCTTTTTCTATCATGTCCGAGTATAAAGATACATTTGCAATTGTGTGAGAGGAAGAAAGAATTCATAAGCACATTGTAACAAAAATCTTGGTTGTTCTATTTCACAGAACTTATGTTATATCTGAAGTGCCTGAGGGAATATTGGTGCCTATTTTCCTTCTGCCTCTTCTTCCATTACCCTCCTACTCAACAAACTTCAGAGTTTTCAAAATGTTTTCCTTGCCACCTCTTGCCCTGTCATTGCACATGCATCTCACAGGACACAGAAACAACCAGAAATACAGATAATTATTGTTAGGTTCTGCTACTGTTTCCTTCTACAGTAGCAGAACCTGAGCAATTTTAAGAGTGATGACTACAGTCAACCCTTCGGCAGAATGAATATTATTAAAGATGTGTTGTTAATACAGAGAAAATCCTTGACAACTGCACAGGTGAAAGTTACTGATGGTTAAGATTGAATTAATGCATTAGACACTGATACAACTTTAAAGTGTTACACATGGACTAAAATGAAGCTGAGTATTGATGAGAAGATATATGATTAAGAGTTTTTATTGATAGAACCTTTTAATTAAATAGATGCTTTATTTCCAATATTTTATTTTACTTATAGCTTTATCTGATATTCATGGAAATTTTATCTTGAATGGAAATTTTGTTGTAAGCATGTCAAAAAGAGAAATCAATATACAAGGAGCCATTTTTGAGTACAGTGGTTCAAACAATACGATAGAACGAATTAACAGCACTGATAGAATCGAAGAAGAGCTAACCTTACAGGTGCATGTTTACTTTTTTCATAAGTTTGAAAAATTGCCACATGATCATTATGTTCATAATTTTATGTTCAAATTCACTGAAAAACAGCTATCGTTTTATCTCAATTAAGGTTTTGTGTGTAGGGAATTTATACAACCCTGATGTGCGTTATTCATTCAATATCCCAATAGAAGAAGGAAGTGATCTGTTTACGTGGGATCCTTATGGACCCTGGCAAGACTGCAGCAGGATGTGCCAAGGTATTGTGAATTCTTTTGTTTACCAGAACGAAAGACCTGATGGCATTTAGGAAGGGACTAGTCTCAAGTATTCAGATTTTTCAACCCTGCTTGTAAGGAAGAAACTCAGGACTCTCAGCAAATTTTAGGTGCACAGAGCCTTAAGGGTAGAATGGCCACACACATTTTTAAACTGTTATTCTGTAGGCCATTCTAGTGTAAAAATAGAACTGCAGTATGTATTAAGTGTATACATAAAGTGCACATATGCAATTTTTTGATAGATACTCCTATTAGCAAGTTCTAGAAATGCGTGTAAACTTGATGGTGAGTTTCCTCTGGTTTTGAGTCAGGCTGTAGACATGCTCATGTGCTAGAGAAGCAGAGCATCTGTCAACTGTGGTACTTCTCCCAGTGCTCCAGATCCTTTAGGTACCCTGTGATCAAATTTTCTGCTTCCTCAAAGAAAACAATCACAGCCTCCAAGTTAACATGATGGTTTGAAAATTTGGTAATTAGCTAAGGTCAGATGTGATGCATTTGGAATACTTAGCCTGATGGGTAAACGGACTGTTGCACTTTTGCAGTTTTCTGGAAGTTGATATCTTTATGAGCCCACTACTGTAGTACAGCTGGGAGATGGCAGAGGTGACTGGGACAAGGTTGTTCTCCACCTGGAATGTAGTCAGCTGCACAAAACAGCTTGTTTGTGCAGAATCAGCAGTATACAGCAATTAGTGTTAATGAGGTATATCAGTTAAATTCCTAAATGATTAATGGAATCATTCCTGTAAAAAGGAACTCTTATTTTAGCCCTTTATTCTCTTTTTTTTTGGTTCCTTTTCCAGGTATTCAAAGAAGAAGAATGACATGTATACGTAAAAGTGATCATGTTGTAGTGTCTGATCAAAGATGTGAACTTATACCCACTGTACCAGCTGTCTTTGAGGAGTGTAATACAGAGTGTGAATTAAGGTAAAAAGAGGTTCCTAACTGATGGAGCTATTGTGGTCTTACATATTTTTATTTATAGAGATTGAAACAAAGTAATTCAGATTGCTTTATCCTCTGTCCTTCCACCGCTCTCTACCTCCTTCATTCCTTCCGTCTCTCCTTCCTTTCCTCAGATCTATTGGTATGTGTTTATACATTATGTTTACACCTCTGAATCTAGGTAGAACTAGTGTACTTGTCTGATTTTTACTAGTAAAGTACAAAAGCTTTTGTTAGCGTTGTGCATCTGTTATCCTGGCGTGAAAACTTGTATTGCTCTGCAGAATATATTTTTCACCAGAACTGTACCCACAACTGGAACTGATTTGAAACAGACTTGTGTTTTTGTAGTCTGAGAAAGCCCACTCTGAAGTGTTCAGAATTATAGCTTACGTTTTTCAAAGTCACCTAGATTAAGAGAAAAGAGCCTTTAAATTTAAAAGGATGTTTTTAAGCCTATGAGTCAAATTCTTTTATATTGCTTTGAAAATTCTTTGAAATAGATTTTACGGTTTTATCTGTTCCCTAAAATGCATATCTATATTTATATGACAATGCCTGGTACATTCTCAAAGTGCTTTATTGACTGTGGTCTTATTTTTTAAAACATAGTTAGCTTTCTATAACAGTTTATCCTTGTAGGTGGCACAGTGTTGGCAAAAGTGACTGCACATCAAAGTGTGGCCCAGGGTATCGGTCTATAGAGATCCACTGCATGAAGTACTCTGTATCAAAAGGACTCAGTGCTCCAGTGGATGATAAGTACTGTGCTGATCAGCAGAAACCACCAACTAGAGAGCCCTGCCATGGGGACTGTATGTTAACAAGCTGGCACTACACAGAATGGTCAGAGGTAAAAATGCAAAACTTTATAATTGTACCATTATAGTTCTGGTTAGCATTCATCTCAAACTTTTATTTCTATATAGATATTATTTTAGTTAAAGTAATGGAAAGAAAATAATGTTTGACGAATGCAGAACCGCTGAAATACAAAGATTGGTACCTCATACAACTTCCTCATATTTTTGTAAGAAACTAGCTAAGTTGTTTATGGGTTGGTTTTGAAAGTCAGCACAGAAGATCTGGTGGTTGAAGGTGTATTTTTTGTTTACAGTCTTAATAATTTAGTTCTGAGTGTGTTTTGTAGAAAATGAATAAGTACATCTTCAGCTTTAATCTTCATTAGAGAGTTCTATCTTGGAACTACTAAACAGAGTGCCAAATTTATCTCACATAAATGTATTAGAAGTCTGTGGACTAAGTGTAGGATATATTTTTCTAACACAATCATGAATGTTTTTCACCTCTAAGACCGATAATATATTTTGACCTATTTTTTTCACGTTGTTTCCTGTTTCATAATATCGACTATGTACCATAGTGTTCCAGGAGCTGTGAAAGAGGTGTCAGAACCAGAGAAGCTTTTTGTATGAACAATTTGGGTCGTCATCTTCCTGACAGAGAATGCCAGGAACTTCCAAGAGTTGTAACACAGAATTGCAATGAATTCTTATGTCCAAGCTGGTCTATTAGTGAGTGGAGCGAGGTAATGAATCATGTAAAATTTAAGATGCCTTTGGTCCTGGTCATTGATATTTTAAAAAGCTACCTTAAGCGTTTGGTTTTTTTGTTCTGGCTGTTTTGGGGCACACACTAATAAAAATTCGGAAGTCCTAGGATTTGGCCAATATATATCCCACATGTACAAGTGGCATGATAACTTCTGAAAAATACACCTAGAATTTATTTTTCTCTGGAATTCTGTTACATTCAAATGAGGTAATGCAGATACTTAAAGTAAATCTATCTGCCATAATGTGCATACCCTCCTTTTATATAAAGCTATGAGAACCATCTTTTCTGAAGAACAGAATTATATCCATTTTATTATAAAAAGTATATGGATATAAAGAAATAATGGATAGTTTAAACATTTTTCTTGTGAAAGCTATCATATGTGCATTCATATTTTAGCAAGTGTTCTTTATTCTAATGAAAATAAATGAGCTGTATATTGTTCTCATATTTTTGTAGCTTTAGAAACTTAATAGTGATTCCATTGTATTAGCGTTTGGGTTGGTGTTTACAGGAAATGAAGAATTCATAAAATAATTAGTTTTGTTGGACTACTTCATGGAATATTTTTGTTATTTATATAATCTTTGAAATCCAACAGATTACTAAAAGAAAGTGAAGCCATTAATGCTGATTCATGTCCTTACAAACCAATGACTAATAATTTTACAGTGTCCTGTGACATGTGGCAAAGGAATGAAGCATCGTCAAGTATGGTGCCAACTTAATGATGAACAATTAAGAGACAATTTCTGTAATCCAAATGACAGACCAGAATCAGTAACACCATGTGAACTTCACGAATGTGCATCTTGGGAAGTAGGGCCTTGGGGAGCAGTGAGTACATAAGGATTCCTGGCTTCTTTTTTTCTAGTTCAGACGATGAGTAATCACAAAACAATACTGTTTAAACATTTTGATTGAATCTTAAGCAGTTACTTGAGTTGATGCACGTTTGTTTGCTCCTATTGGCTATCTAACCTGTAACTTAGGAACATCCACAGATAAGTTAAATGCCTAAAATAGTTATTGGCTCTAAGCTTTAATATCAAAGATGCTTTTACACATGAATGTGCTACATTTCCAGAATAATGAAAATGTAGATAGCAAACTGCTCAGATGAATGGGACAGGTAAAAGACCAAATATTTATAGATGTGTGGGCATATTTAAGTGGTAGCTTTAATTAAAATCATAAAAGCGTATATGGTAATAATAGGCAAGAAGACTTAGTATTTTGTTGTTATGTTTTGTTTTGACCTTCAGTTTGTTTTGACCTATATGATAGTGCTGTAGAAAAATATGTTCCTTTGTGTAATGATGCTCATCTAATATATACCACAGTGGCTTTAAAATTCTGGAAAAAAGTGAATTAATTTGTAAAGGGAACTTTTGTCACCAAATAGTTGAGAATTAATTAAAAAATACTAAGGTACTCAGTTTCGTGGAGCTTTCATAAGATCAGGTTAGTCAAACCAACAGAAGTCTTGGATTAGTCAGTGTTCCTTGGATATTAATGAGAATTCATAACTGAGTAGCAGCTATTTTGTACGTATAACCTGATAGCAAAATCTGGAATAAATATAACTTTGGAAATTAAGTATATTTTTAACTTTAACATTTATTTTGTATACAACATGTCTCATGTAGTATTTTTTCATGCTAGAGATAGACAGCAGCATAGTTAACATAGTGTTGAATTCCATTTGAATAATCTTTTGATCACAAGGTGCTGGCTTTCCATTCCTCCGAGCTAGATGCAAAAATGATATTAAAAAATTAATTCAGTCCCATGATACAATTCTTCTGAATGAAAAATCACTGTGTGTACCCTTCCTGGAATAGCTTGTACAAGCAATTTGCCAATCCATGTCACTGGAGCAGAGCTTTCCATTGCAGTTTTTCCACTGTACCATAGCATCATAGAATCATTACAGTTGGAAAGGGCCTCCAAGATCATTAAGTCCAATCTTCATCCCAACATCTCCCTAACCACTAGACCATAGTGGTTAGGGACTCGGCTCATTCCTTTGGAGGGTGGACCTGTTGAAACATTGCACAGAGTTTATCCAGGAAAGGCAAAATGGGCTGTATTGACGATCCTAAAGTGCTGCCATACGCTTATATATTTTCTTGCCTATATTGTTCTCCATAATTCTGTACTCTATGACTCTCATTCGTAATAGATCAGGAGGTATTTGCTCATGTGAATTTATTTCTTAGCCCTACCGTCTCATAATAGCTATTCATAGCCTGGGTTTTTACCAGTGTTTGTGTTTGAACCACAACATTCATAGGATGGGATTTATGTCATAATATTTACAGCTAACATTTTAGGTACTGCCTTTGAGTGTGTTCTTGTCAAACTCTGTAGTGAAGGGAAAGACATTTAACAGCTGCAGCTAGGGATTCATTTAGAAGCCACTCGTTACTCCCCTTGGCTCCTTCCTTCCTCTACTCCTGTTTTTATTGCAGACCATGACATTATATAGCATGAATTGTCCTTTGATCAGTTGGGTCAGCTGTCCTGGCTGTGTTCCCTCCCAGTCTCCTGCCCACCTCCAGCCTACACACTGCAGGGGGAAATTGTGGGGAAAAAAAAGGAGGAAAAGAGACAGCCTTCATCCTGCACAAGCACTCTTCAGCAACAGCCAAAATATTGGTGTGTCAGTGGATGCTGCTTAAGTACCATATGGTCTGCCATGTAGAAAGTTAATACCAGCCCAGTACTCATAGAATCATGGAATTGTTTAGGTTGGAAAAGACCTTTAAGATCGAGTCCAACCATTAACCCAGCATTGCCAAGTCCACCACTAAATCATGTCCATGAGCACCACACCTACGCATCTTTTATATACATCCAGGGAGGGTGATTCAACCACTTCCCTGGGCAGCCTGTTCCAGTGCTTGACAACCTTTTTGGTGAATAAATTTTTCCTATTGTCCAATTTAAACCTCCCCTGGTACTAGTCATTCCTATTCATTTTAAAAAGTTTTAAAATAGAAAGTGTAATTAAAAAATAAATTTGATTGTAAGTAGTGCTGTTTCAAGTGTGTGAAATTATTGACTTTAACAGTGTGCTGTAACGTGTGGACGCGGATACCAGATGCGTGCAGTTAAATGTGTTACTGGAACTTACAGAGTTATTTTGGATGATGACAGGGAATGTAATGCTGCTACTCGTCCTAGAGATAATCAAGTAAGTTAAAAAATACCTTTCAGTTGATTGTACTTTTTAGTTAAAAGTGTCTAAATACAATTGTTGTCTACTGAATCTTTTGGGGAACTTGCAGGAAATGAGATCTAAAATGAGGAAAAAAGCCCTGAAACTATCTGCTTTTTTTCCTGAAATTCAGATTTGGCCTAGAGAATTAAGTAAAAGCAGAGTGATTTGGAGATTGGAGATTTGAACTTTTGGCATATGACTGAAGGGATCCAAAGGTTTTTGATTATTGGTGGGAGGGGGAGCTTCAACATTTAGAATATTATAAGGACACTACATGACATGATGCTTCATAATACATACCTATCTGACCTGGTATTCTCTAAAATTCTGCTTCTGTACAGTTCTTAAAAGAATGATGTGTTGCTTGAAGAAAGCTTCAGTTGTTGGAATTATACTAATACAAAACTTTGTAGACAAGAATTATGATACAGTATGGTGTTAATATAGTTTTTTGCCTTTTTTTCTGTCTCAGTTTACTTACTTCGTCACTTCTCTTAATTTAAATCTATAATTTTTCAGAAGGAATGTTTTTAATAGAGTCAGTGGGTTTTCCTTTAACTAAAAGCAATTGATCTCTTAGGTGCTATGTAGTAATACATTGATCTGGCCACCAGATTGATACATCTCATCCAGCTAAGCTGGTAACCACATACCTCCTTGAGGTCATACTCTGCTTTTTGTATCAAGGAGAAGAGGAAAAAAGGAGGATTCTATGGTCCAGAATAAAGCAGTCACAAGTTACCAGCCCTCTTACACCTTTTTGCCTAAGATTTCACAATATAAAAGCCAAGTAATCGGTATATGTTTATTTCCACATATATGTGAAAACACTGGGTTGAGTATACTTTGTATTTTGAATTGTGGTACCTGTTTGGTTGTTGAATGAAAGTGGGCAATTTTGTGTCCCTCAGTGATTGAGGGTATGAAGGGCAGGACAGCACAGGCACTATCTTCATTCAGGTCTTCTGTGCTGCATGTGGCTACAGAACAAGACACAGGAATGTCTATGCCCCTTGTCTCCAGGAAGTTTCCCAACACAGTTCTTTCTCAAATTGTGAATACTAGTAGTTATTAATAACACAGTTTTAACATCAAATAAAGTTTCTTTGTGTCTTGATTTGAAACAAAACTGTTTGATGAAAAGCATTTGAATAAAGTCAGGGAAAAGTTAGAAGATAATACTTGTTAATTAATGATGGCTTACTGTAATGGTAGGATCTATCTCTATGGGAGCCATTTGATCTACATGTGGCTCTTCCAAAACGTGTATTTCAAAAGCCTTTTTTTCTCATCCCCACAGGAATGTGAATTGCCCTCTTGTCCAGAAACTACAAAATTGTGGACTACATCACTTCCTCTAGCTCATGTGGGGAAGGTGACCCAATGGCGATATGGATCGTGGACCCCAGTATGTAACATCTTGCAGAGCAGTCCTTCCTTCCTTCACCTATTTTACCATAAAGATCTCATTAATATATTTTTCAGTCTGAAATCTGCGCAGGATAAATTTTAAAGGAATTCTAATATATATTTTTTAAGAACCTGTTTCTTAAAGAGGAGATAGACACTCGCAGGAAATTCTGTGTGCTTCAAATCTAGCCAGGGAGAATAAGGAGGGGTAAAAGAGAATTCTAGGAACTGGGGTTCTGAGCAAAATTGCCTTCATATTGTGTGAGTGTGAAAGAAAGGGGTTTTTTTTTAAAATAATTGATCATTTCTGAGTATAGAGAAGATCTTTCATTCTAAAATGTGACTTAAATCTTTCATGTGAATAGCAATATTAAAGAGTTTGGGTTTTTAAAGGTATAATGTTACATAATTTGTAATGCACTATAAAAAATCGTTTCTACACAAACCATTTAATGGAAGAGTTTTTTATTTTTATAGTGTTGAAAATTAGTTTTACTTGACAGCAATGTGAAAATTTAAAATTATCTATCAAAATGTGTGTGTCTCTTAGTCTCTTGAGGTTCTTAACAAAGCATATAACACAACTATATCTTTGCACAACTATTTTAATTAAATAGCAGGAAAGAGTGCATAGACTGAGGCTACTCAGAAACTTCACTAAATCCACCTTGAACTTCCCAGCTTTGAAAGCATCAGAAGAGGCTCAATGAAATATGCTAATATAACCTAGAATGACAAATAGATGGTGAATATCAGTTTTTATGTAAATATCGCATCACTGTGTAGCAACAAAAATGTTCAGGAAGTTACTGTCCAGTGTTTCTATTGTTAATAAATAAAAAAAATTGCCTTTGAAACTGTATAGTGATTCCACGTTATAGTTGAAATGCTACCTGTTCTGATACCTGAATTGCTTCACAAGAATTAAGGCCATGCAATTCAGTTCCAAGCCAATGGGAATTCCTAAGGCCTAAACCATCCAGCGAGATTTCACTTTCCTTCCTGAGGGCACGGCTCTATCAGTATGAGATAGAAATCAGGTTTTCAGTGTTTAATTCTAAAGTCAAGATGATACTAAGCTATGTTAGTATTTTAGATGCTCGCATCCTTAAGTGTGATGAGCTTGGATTGTTCTCTGACAGTGCTCTGCATCCTGTGGGAAGGGTGATCGTGCTCGCTATGTGAGTTGTAGAGATGCTCATGGAGGAATAGCAGATGAATCCTTCTGTGCTCATTTGCCACGACCAGCTGAAGTTTCAAGCTGCTTTAGCCCATGTGGAGAGTGGCAAGTTGGAAATTGGTCACCTGTAAGTATTAAGTGTTTGGGGTTTTTTTTATATCTGTCTATTTAGATTATTGGCCAAAGGCTGTGGTTAGAAATTGGGACTTTTTATTCTGTGCAAGTGTGATTGAAATTGCATCCTTTGAAAAAAAAAAATTATATGTTTCTTATTATCAAAAGTAAATATAAATGTCTTTGGTTATGGATTATCAATGTTCTGTCACAACTGTTGGGTTAATTTTTGGTCAGTGCACAGTTACGTGTGATAGTGGAATAGTAACAAGACAAGTTATCTGTGTCAACTATCATCAACAAATCAACGAGAATTACTGTGATCCTGAAGGCCGACCTTCTGAAGAGCAAGAGTGTAACATGCCACCATGCCCACCAGTTTATCATCATATTCCAAAAATACATGACCACCCAAGCCATGTTCCAGAAATAGGTTACCTTCCAATACGCCATCCACAAGACAATATAAACCAGTGGAACCGTCCATCCGTTGGAGGCTATCAGTGGAGAACTGGACCCTGGGGAGCAGTAAGAACTTTTTTTTTTAATGTATTTATTTGTTCTCTCATACGCGTGTTAACATTTCTAGAAGTTATATTGCAGTACAGATCTGATAAAAAAAGAAGCACATTTATTTTTAAAAAAATTGTTATTTGGAATTTATTAAATTTAAAATGTAATTTTTCTGTGATTTCAACTTTAAAATAATTCTACATACTAGTAATTTTTATTTGCAAATTTCAGTTTTGAAAGTTAAGATTAAAAAGTAATAATTGAATGTTGTTTTAACCAACATATGCTACATTTTTCTGATTATGCAATGGTGATACGTATGTTTACATGTTTTGGTAGTGCTCTAGTACTTGTGCAGGAGGATTTCACCGTCGAGTTGTAGTATGTCAAGATGAGGAAGGAAGAAGTGCTAGTTACTGTGATGAGGCAACAAAACCTCCAGAGTCGAGACACTGTGATTCTGGACCCTGCCCACGATGGAACTATGGCAACTGGGGAGAAGTAAGATCATTTCACTTTCAAAGGGAAATATTATTTACCACATAAGCTTAGAAATAGTAACATAATTACTTGACTGCGAATTGAGCTGAACACCATTTTGTTTACTTTTTTAAAAAGAATGAGTTTCAACCTGTTTATCTAAACTTTGGTCTTGGATCAAATCCAGCACTGTATTGTAAATATGAATAGTGTAAATATACATCCAAAAGTAGTCAGTATTGTGTGAAGCTAAGGAGGTACAACGTATAATTGAGTGTTGCAGTAGTGTCTTGAATCTTGAGAAATACATTATTATTTTCTGTTACAAAAAGATAAATTGTGTGCAAAAAACCTCAGTGTCATAGCTAGTCTAAGAAAAAAAATAAGCACAAGAAGCTATAAAGAAACTTTACATCAAGTTTCTTAGGTACTAACTAGAATAACTACAAGTAGTAGTATCGACTGGGTTGTAGTTACAAATTTTAAAGTTTGAAGATATGATCGTGCATCTAAAATGTGTACTTGAGTTAGAATGTTTTGGTGAAACATTATACATTCTTGGACAAAGAACGGTTCCTCCATGCCATGTAATGTTATATTTTGACAATGCGTTTTGCTCAGACACTACAGAAAGAGTTAAAGCTGGTTAGTTTGGCATTCATTCTAATCCAACCTCTTGTGATCCCTGCCCTCTTTTATCATTTGTGATACATCAATATCGAGAGTTGGGAAAAGAAGAAAAATTGTTTAAGTTATTTCTTTATTTTTCTTCTTTTTCCCTCATCTTGGCCGGATCTAGGCTTTTAGTTCTCAAGGCTAGCCTGAGTGTCGTGGTTTTTCTGTCCATAGCTGCAGACTTGGGGTCCAGTTAATGCATATGCTGCAGGTTTTGCCTAATTTAAAATCCTCTGAAAGACAGTAAACAGCTATAAACAATTGGATAATGCTCACTTTTGATGAGATTGTTTTTAATAGCTCATTACAAATGAGAATTAGTGTTTTTGTCTGGTATTGCAGAATTACAGGAAAACTGAAACCCAGAAAACACACCCTATGAGAAATTTACACTTAGTCTGAAGTTAGACTATGAGAAAGTGTGCCCAGTGTGAGTTTCTCTTTTTTGGCAGGGAAAACGAGTTCTAGGGCAAATTTCCATACTTTCCCCCTATCAGAAAGAAACAAATGCACATTTATTCTCACAGATTATTACTTCTCCTTGATAGACTAGATTTTCTGTAGCTGAGACATTTTGTAGAAAATGACTTGATAAACTATAAAAAATGTAGTTTGGTAAATGTTTTGGTGAAAGAATTGTTTTTTATTATATGAGATTAGACTGCAAGTCCTTATTCTCAAATTGAGTGTCCAGGGAATATGAAAATAGATGTAGTAAATAATACCGTGTAGTGATTATTACACTAGCTTTTTTTGTAATGGTAAGTGATGACTCTCTTAACAAAAATATTGTCTATAAAATTTTGTGTTTCAGTGTACTCAAACTTGTGGAGATGGAATAAAGACAAGATTAGTGATCTGTCAGCTTCCTACTGGCCAAATGTTGGGTGATCAAAACTGTGAAATTCTAGACAAGCCACCTAATATGGCACAGTGTAATGTGCATTCTTGCCCTGGTGATGTTTCATGGCATCGGGGACCATGGAAATCGGTACGATAGCATTCGCTAATATTTTTCGCTTTCTTGTTCTTTCTGTCACTCTATTTCCCTTTGACTTTCAAAAATTATATTAATATTTGATTTGATAACAGTGAAATAATAATGCATGTGGAATATAGTCTGTGTAGTTTTATTAAGCAATTGTTCCTGCAGTCATTGCATTAAATGGGGAACAGCCATTTACTTCAGTGGGAACAGTATCATGCTCTGTAAAACATCATAGGAAATATTTTGAAAACTACCAGAAATCATCATAGCCAATAGCAATACCTAATAGGTTGTTCTATTTTGAAGGGTTATGATCTCATGTGTTTTTAAATTTTAAAGTATATGCTGTAATTTATACTGTAGTACGATCTACCTATTTATATTTGTAAAAGAAAAAAAAAGCTTTTTAGTGCATAACGTTTTTCTAATAGTATATTTAAGTATAAAGTAACTCACACATGTATATTACACTCTGTCATCAAACATTTTACTCCTTATTACGTGTACATTTGTGTATAAAATTTTATATTTGTGGTTTTAAAACAGTGACTAATTAAAGCTGTCTATGTATAATTATGTATGTAACTATAATATGTTATTGTCTACATGTCACTGTCTATTAATGTGTAAAAAAGCCTACAATAATCACCATTAATCTTTAAAATTGCCACTAGCAGAGCATTAACATACTGAAGTAATCATAGCAAGCTCTACAATATAGAGTATGTTATATTTCCCAAGCTGTCAATTTCACAACAATATTTATTATTGTGCTGAATTCTGAGGAGAATAATGTCAATCAAAGGAGATTGGATCCAGTTCTGGTTCCAAAAAACCTGTCATTAACATCCCTGGGAGATGGGCTAGGACAACAGTTCTATTTATTTTAAGCTCTTTATTAATAAAACTGTGTAATTTGGTTCTTTGAATTAACATGGAAACATTTTTCAAAACATTGTCCAATTTAAACTTTACATAATTTATTAGCATTTGTATAATCTATTCTAATTTATTACAAATAGACTCCAAAATGAAAGTTTAAATTAATAATTTATTACAGTTATATCTTTCTTCCACTGTGCAAAACAGAGTTTTGGGTTTGTGTTTAATAGACACCGGAGTATCTTATTTAGCCATTAGCGAAATAATTAGTGGTTACTTGCTAATGCTTAATTAATGTATGTACTTCAAGTGCTGAGAAGACAAGCAAGACATTCAGCACACAGTTGCCTTTGAACTCAATGTTTGTTTTCCTTTTAGACCAAAAGTTAGTTCCCTGAGTGATGCAGCTTGTCTGCATTAATAGGCTACCTGTAAGCTGTTGTGTATATCCTAAGTGTTACATATGGCTTAGTTTTACAAAGATTTTCATGTTGTCTTGTATCTCAGTTGACATAAAAAGCCGTTTTAATCCTTCAAAAACTAAGATTAGAATGGAGTAGAGTTGTCAGAGAGGGAGTTTGTGGCCTCTGTTTTACACATGATTGCAAGCTCTGTGGTTATTCAGCAGTTTTATCACACTTCCACATGGTGTTGTGCCGAAACAAATATACCAAATACAAGCAGGCTTCCTTATTGAATATGCTGTCACTTTGTAGGAATTTCGCTAGTTTGAATGCTGCCAACACACAAACACCAGTTAATTTTTGTTGCTGTTGAAACGGAGCAAAACTCATTTGTTGAGGGTGACTGGTATGAAAGAGCAGTAAGAGCTTTAGTCACAGAAACACTGTTGTAGCCTAGTGCACATGATTTTATTTAGTCTTCACCTATGGGTGGTCAGTGAGTGATGTGATTGTTTGGCAATAGATCATGCCTCTGCCTATCTTAAGCATTTCTGGCATACAAGATGCTCTGATATAGGGGACTGTTAATGCCTGGACACTCTCAGGAGGCTGGAGTCATGAAGCATGTTACATTTACACTTATTTCCTTCCATATAAAGACAGCAAGAATGAGATAAAACACTATTTAGATTTTTGATAAAAGCATTGAGTAATATTTACATGTCTGGACAGCAATGTATTACACTTTTCTATCTACTAGTGAGATTCTAATGCCAAAACTTAAGTAGAAACTGAAATGTGATGCTTCCCACATGTAGTGCAATTTGCCGTAGTAGATTCTGCTGCCTCTTACTTCTGGCGTGCATGGCACAAGTCTAATACATGGAGAGAGTGAGTAGAAAGAAGGGGATTTCTGAGCAATTCCTTTACCTGGACCAACTCCTTGACCTCCTTGAATATTGGTCCTGTCTCTGGCTCAGCCACTTCAGAAATGGGTATCAAAATAGCTTAAAAAACTTCTTCCTCATTCAGCTGTAGCTTTGCCTAAACCATGTCTGAACTAAAAGCTTCGCTTGCAGATTATTCCAGATTTTACATAGCCAGATAGTTTTCTCTTGGATTTTAGATTCCAGCAGAAATAGATTCATAAAAAGTCAAATTAGCTAAGACTAATTCAGAATCCTGAGTCAAGAACATGATCCACCATGTAGGATTGGTCTAATTTGTCTAATTTTATGCTCTCTTCCGTATTGGTGCATTCTGTCTTCTTCCACTAGCTATCACTGTATATTTGAGGATACAAGACTTTTCGCAATATGACATTTATTTCAGTTTTTTAATCATTTTACACAATGTGATTAAGATAAAACATATCCTGTAAATGCACAACAGGGAGCCAGGGAGGTTTATGCTTTGAAGCCAGACTGCTGGTTGATGCTTTCTGCAGTTCAGCAGCTATGGACTGTTACACTTTGTCGTGTCTGTGGCTACTGGAGCTGACTACTGCAAAGCGTAAAGGCTATGTGCTCCTCTGCTCCCAGTTTCTGCAGTTGTCCAAAGGGATGTGAGGAAAGTAATTCTCAAATTCTCAATGCTCATACCACTCCAGGACACTTTTTCAGAGGTATTATGCATACTCAGAAACTTTGATTGAATCTTTGAAACTTTAATTCAGTGCAGAATTTTCATATCATGATATCCAAGCCAGAAAGATGCTCTGAAGTTTTACAGGGAGGATGGCTACAAAACACATCCTTTTTCCTGTAACGTGAATTCATTTGATCTGGAGGTCAGTGAGAGACTTTGATAATGATCTTCTTCCAATTAAGGTTATGTCTTCTGCCATCTTAATATTGTGCAAATTTGTAAGGGGATTTTCTTTAAGAGCTGAATCATGCTCATTTTTTTTTCTGCCTTTTAATCAAAATTGAAAGGAAATGGAGTAGATTTATACTCAGTCCATGCATCCCGAGGGACTCTGCCTTATTTTCAAAGAATATTGTTGTCAATTCTTAATGTAAATGACGCTAATAAATATTATACAAATATTCATAAATTCAAATGTTTCAAAACTTGAAACATTTGATTTCAATATTTCATTGCCTCATTGGCACACATCTAAGTACACTCTTTTTTGATATACAAAACTTACAATACAGATGTATATACTTTGATATATACATATTTATAATGTTAAGTTAAATAAAACTTGCAGTAAATATAGCTGCTTATTTTAATGGAGTTGCACCGCCAGTAAATTGGGCCCATATAGCTTGGATATTTTTCTTTTAGACTACTCTAGTTTCATTGGGGAAGGGATTGAGGCAATGATCCAAAGCTTCATGAAAGAATGAATAAATTACAAACCAAAAGGATGGAAACCATATGTCACATCATATAATGTCAAGAAAAATTCCATAGCATTCTGACAGCTGGCTAAGAGTACTTTGTTCTTGTGCAGATTTTTATTGTATCCCTTCTTTCCACAGTGCATTACTGGGTTTTTGTGTTTAGCCCATGCTGTTAGACTTCTAGTTTATCGTATTGATTTTCATCAGAGTGCTTCAAGTTTTCTGACTCTAATAACGAGAAATTGTTTTCTACTTAAAGCATGAAAAGAAAGAGTATTACAAATTTGCAAAGATACCATAAGGTTTTAAAACAGAACCGTAATGACTAGATGTCACCATTTTTGTGCTAGAAGAGTTGTAATCTGTCTTGGGTCAAAAATGCCAGTTTGTCCCTTTCAATACTAAGTTTTATTTCCCTTGAACAGCATTTCCCATATCTGCATGCTCTAGTATTCTAAGCCAAACAATTATCTATTGCCTGACAAAAATTTTAGTGGGTATATAATCAAATCAAATGTTAGTTGGATGAGTGGTTATGTTTAGATAGAACAAATCTTTGGATACATAGTGTAGGTACATATACAGTCTTACAAAGCTTTCACTTATAACGCCAATGTCAAGTAGCTATACTAGAGAATAAAATATTTTTAGCAGTACTAGGCTGGGTAATAATTTAACACACATTAGTAAGTTAGGAGATTTCCAGTGCCAAAGCCTGGTACCTGGGCAAAATGTGTAATGTAAGCCTATATTGTGTTTTACTCTTCCTTCTGCTGTTCTACAGGTGACAACTCTATTTTACTCATCTAATACGCTTTTCTTAGTGGAGGTTTTTTATGCTGCCTTCACTTCAAGGATTATGTTTGACTAGTAACTGAAGCTTCCCCTTTTTTATCTCCATTCCTTTTAAGATTTTGGTTAAATGGTCAAATCTTCCTTTCTAGTCAAATCTTCCTTTCTCTTTTTCTATGCTTCCTAGGTTGCTGCTGCATAGTAGAAAACAAGTGTAAGTTTCTCAAAATTCCTGATAAGTAAATGCTTTTACTGTGCTGTTTTCCTTTCATTTCCTATATTTTCTGAAAGATTTTGTCGAGTGTGAGGAATTACACTGGAGAAATAAAATAGGCTATTCATAGACAGGAAGACAATACCTTCCAGCTTCACACAGGAAAGTTTGTTTGCATTTTTGGATGACAAAAACTTTTGTATATTTAGGAGTTGGATTTTATTTTTTGTCCCCCATAGCTTTTCAGTTCTTACCAAAACCATTGGAGAGCCAGGTAGCCAAACAGCAAGGTTCCTGCTTAGGCAGTTGCTGGCAGCACTGAAAGCTTTATATTTCACTAGAGTTTTAATTCCTGTATGAGTGTGGTTGAGAACCTAAATTTTATCAGACATTTTAACTAGGTATGTCACAACTTGTAATACGTTTGCATCCCATCCTTTCTTGTTCCTTTAGAAAGAATACATAGCTGGATTACTGAATCCAGTCTGTAACTGAGTGTTACCTGACAGTTGTTGCAGTAATTTATTATCAGTAAATCTTCACAGCACGTTTGAAACAAGATAGCTTACTGCGTCCACATCTTATCACACAGGAAGCTGCTGTAAATTGAAGGTAACAAGCATTGCTGCAAAATCAAATGGTTACGCCTTTGCTCTGTACCATCCTCAGTTTTACCTCAGTCAGTCTTTCTGAAGCATTCTAGCTCCCTCATCTGCACAGTTTCACATGTAGTCATTGTACAGCTTTGTTGCTGAGCACTACCAGTTACAGTTCAGAGCACAGCAAACGTAAGGACCATCTTGAGGATTTTGTTTTCTGTTAGATTTTGTTGAAAACATCTACATTTGGAATTTTATTTGAATACTTATAGAAGAGGATTTATACTCTCGAGTGTGAGTTAATTGTAGTGCAGTCAACAGCACTTGATTTTCTTATGTTTTTCTTAGCCACTTGGGCGTCATGGTCATGACGTATAAACTTCATGTTTATACTTGAGTCGAGATATAATGCATCCAGTTCTTCTCAAAGTTAAGACTTGTAAGGAATTTGTCCTAAAATTTTACCATGTACCAGTTGTGAAATCAGATAATAACTGTAGAATTCTTATCTTAATTACTTTAAAGTTTTTAAAGATACTCTGCAATTTAGAGGACCTTATGTTAAAAATGGATAGACACAACTTCCCCAAGATTACTTGTGTGGAGTGCTTTGATGCTGTTCTAACACTATTAAAAGAACAAAACGCTGATAACTAGCTAATCATGTCAGTTGTACTTTGTTGTTAGTCAAGAAATTGAGTATTGCAGACAAGTGTTTCACTAACCATTTGAATTATATTAATAAGTCCCTTAAAACTACAGTTTAAGAATGTTAGTTTTTCTGAGTTCTTTGGGAGCAGTCTAAATCTGATTGTGCTGAGGTGTCTTTATGATAAGTGATATGAGCAAGATTCGACCCTTACAGAAGATAATTATATTTTGTCTGAGATACTGGTAAATAATTTATTTTTATCTTTTCCTCACTCTTAGGATTTTTATGTAATGTCATAAGTATTACTTGTGATTTCAGAGAAAATATGTGTAAAAAGAGTAGATCAGCTCATCTTCTAAGTTACCTTTATGTGTCAGGAATCTTTTACCGGTATTACTTGCTGCCTTCAGACACATAATGTGATATTCTTTATAAGTGGCTGTTCTTCTAGTTCTTCAGCTTGCTTTTTAGTTGCTCCAGAATAATTTCAGTGTAATTCTGTCTTTGCACTAGTGGAAGAAATCTAATTTTACTTTTAATGAATATGAATTTATTTTCTAAGAATTGACATCCCAGTCCCCTTCCAGTGTCGTTACTGCCAGGCTTCCCAGTGCCTTCTGCAGGAGCAGAAGCAGCCCAAACTTGCATAAGTAAAATATTTATTCATTTTCATTTTAATGTGAAAAATCTTGCTATGTATGATAAGTGCCTTCATTCACTTTTTCTAATGTGTAAAAAGTATTTATATCTTTAAAGATAATCTTTTATATTAAAAGGGAATTCAGAATCAGTGAACTTGGTTTTCAAAACCAGCTTCAGTCTTTTACCTCTACTTCTGCTGCTGTCTAGTGTTGAACTTCAGAATACCTCATTACCAATACAGCACATTTATTTAATATCCCACTGGCTGAAATCTTAATGTTAGCATATGCTATTCATTTTTTCAAACTTTGGAAATGGGGGGTGCCTTTCAGAAGTAACTGATAACATATGTCACTACCCAAATAATGTCATAAACCAGACTTGGAATAGTGGATTTCATAAAAATGAAAGAAAATACTTGTTTCCAAAATTCAAAAACAAATATTTGTGTACTGTTCATCAAGTTTAGAGGAAATTTCTCCATTTTGGTGCTATTTTGCCTGTATAGCTTGAAATAATAAATAAGTTATAATGTATGTGTGATAATTTAATTTAATGACTGTGACTTGTGTCTGTGAAATACAGCTGCATTTTAACCCTTCTTTTTTATGCATGTTGTGTGGCTTCGTGTTTGTGTCCTGCGTTAAGGAATACTAATGTTTAAAGCCATTAAAAAAATAAAAAAAAAGAGGTGTGAAGGGGATGGAAACTAACCACTTAGTGATGTTTTCATGAAGGAAGCTTATACTTAAACAGAAAAAAATATATACAAACATTGTTACTGATAAAAGCAGCAATTGATGCCATTGGACAACTGGACTGGAACAGGTAGTTGCCACGTTATCTTTTATGATGAAGCTTAAAGATACTGGCTGTTGAAACTTTTGCTGGAGCTAAAATTTTGTGGTGGAGTTCTGCTCCCACTTAGTGGAAAATATAGAAACAGGATCGTAATGTAATGCTCAATTCTTAATGTCAAATACATGATTTTTTACATTTGTAAAATACTTTTGGGGAGGTTTGCAGAACCTTCAGACCCTCTGTTTTGAAAGCGAACAAGAGGGGAATGTAGTGAAAGTGAAAAAAAAAAAGAAAAAAATCACAAAAAAATTCCTTCCATATTTTGGAAGGGAGGAAAAAGCTGGTGGTCCTAAATACCATTCCTAAACAAGAGAACCATAGAGTGTTTTGGGTTGTAGGAGACCTTTAAAGCTCATCTAGGCCAACCTCCCTGCAGTGAGCAGGGCCGTCTTCAACTAGATTAGGTTACTCAGAGCCCCATCCAACCTGATCTGGAATGTTTCCAGAGATGAGACATCTACCACCTCTCTGGGGAACCCATTCCAGTGTTTCACCACCCTCGCTGTAAAAGAATTATTCCTCAAATCTAATCTAAAATACATATAGCCATTTAATGAGACTGAAAGGAATGTGAAGCTACTGATGTGTTTATTTCTTTTTTGTAGAGTTACAGCTTTCAAAAAAGCTGAAGGGTTCTGGGTGGTCAGATCCACGTGAAAATCATTCTGAGTTGCCTGTGTATATATGTCACAATTTTGAAAACCTGAGTTGCAACTCATAAATATTTGTTCAAAGTGTTTTTAACATCTAAATTTAAAAGTTATTAACCACATATTAAATTATTAGCATTTCCTAACATTTATGAAGGTTAATACACAAATATTTCGGTTACCTGGTGTGGGTTAGAACAAAATGTTCTGTAGTTCTCTGTTACGGGAGTTCCTAGGGAGGTGGGTGACCCCACTAAGACAGGCTGCCGTGTTGACCAGTGTAAGTTCTAGCGTGCATCTATCTATGGCCCTCTCACTTCAGCGAGAGCAGGATCAAACACTTAGATTTCCTGCTGAATCAGTCCTTCAGAAGCTTTCACGCTCACGTTTATGCACATGATTGTAATGTTGGAAAGATTGATCTGTTAGTAAATTGAAAATAAACAGAAGAGTGACTTAGGTTGAAAACAAACTGGAATTCAACATGTGAAGGTAGGTAAAATGTATTTTCCTAATATAACGCATTTTCGTGCCAAATTTATGTCATTTTTCTTAATTCATTAGCTGATATGTGATTAAGTGACATAGAAAGGGTTATATTTTTGTGTATTTCTAAAAAGTTTGAAAAATTTCTGACTATAGTATATTTTTTTCAGTATATATTACTTCGTATTTCCAGTTTACTTTAAAGCTTAAATACAAAACCTTAGCTTTTAGTCGAATGAAAAAAGTGAAGTGATACTTTTTATAGAGCAGATAGACACACAGAGCTCATGTGCTTGTTATCCCTTTTATTTCTGAGCTAGGGTTTTAGTGCTGCTAACATGACTAAAAATGATAAATCAGAAACTGTGGTTACTGAGATCCAGTGTTTCTTCTGCTCATATTTAGATTTTGCAAACTTGGCAAAAACTAATTAGTCTCCCACTGTAAGACTGTATTATCTCTAGTTACTTTTATAATTGGCTAATTGAAAGGACCCTGTCTTTTAAGATTAAAAAAGAAGAATCCATAAAATCAAGTTTTAAATTGTGAAAATAATAGAAATAAATGCTTTTCTTGTGTGCAACCCCTTTGAATGTGCAAGTGTAGCTTCCACACCAGAGATTTTCCGTTACATTAAAAACATGGTCCAGCTTCTATTCTGAAGATCTATGACTAGTGTCCCTCTCAAGGGGTGAACGTTACTTTTCAGTGAGAATGCAGATTGTGTCATTCCCCTGCATTCGTTCGATTTTCACAAGCCTCATGAGGCAGGAGGTTATCTTCCCTGCGATGCAGTCTGTTAAACTGTGTCTGGCTGTTGGAAGGAACAACGGGTTCACTTTGGGTTGCTGTTTATTTTTTGTGGAGATTTGTGAACACAACTGCTGGATGGACACAGATAGCTCTGTTGTTCTCCCTTTGGATTTGCCACAGAATTTATCCATTTATTGGAAACAGAGAGAAAATGCTGCGTTTCTTTTGGTCACACTGCATTTCCCTGAGGTCTCCTGCCTCCATTTCTGCAGCTCTTCTTTCTTAATGATTGCACTTTACTCACTCTTTGTCTTCAGTGCTGCTGCCTTCATGTAACTGCTTAAAGGTGTTACTAGTGTTACATGGCTGTGGAATAAAGAAAGATGAGACTTGCTGATGTCTGGCCAAGTCTGCGGTGGTGTAATGGTAAAAGCGCCCGTACCAAATACTCTCTAAGAGGTATTGAAGGCAAAGCGCAGGATTGCTGTTGAGTCTTGTAAATTTGACACAAATCTGTACTTGCAGACTAAGATTTTCAGAAAGACCTAGTGAGAATCTAGCTCTATTCCTGTTTACTACTGATTTCAGAAGGAAAGGTAAGGCAGAATTGTCTGTGGGATTTGGTCTTTGTGTTTTGGGTTAGTTTCGTTTTCTTAATTTACCACCGTTCTTGTAGTTTTAATTGTGGTTTACCTCAGCCATCTATCTGTTGTGTGTACCATTCAACTGGAAGATGATAAAAGTTAGGTACATGTACCAGGTATGTTGTTGCAGGAATGCTGGCTGAGCAATGTAGTTTATCTGCTCACTCCTTCCCAGCAATTAATAAGCTGATCATACTTTTCATTGTTTTAACATATACTGACATTAATTACAGTGATGATATTGTTGGAATGAGGGCTGATGGTGACGTTCTTAGCAGGCATACACGGAGACCCTTCAGTGACACTTAAGAAGTGCACATGAGGTATCAGAGGCTGCCAAATGGCTGCTGAAAGGAGGCAGAAATACCTATTGTTTTTCTGATTCTCAGATGGTAACCAGACACCACAGATTAAAATCAAGAGCAAGTAAGGCAGGAAGGATAGCTATATAATTCCATTTGTACTGTAATTGAGAGATGAAATGAAACCTCTAAAGGGAGTGTTAAATGAGATACCAAATACGATGTTGTTACTGCTGATGGAAAACATATTAATCATAAACTCATGAAATTGTGATTATGATTTTTAATTTTTTTAAAAAAATCTAGCAGTTAACAAACCCACAAAGTATCTTCAATTAGTGCAGGGCTTGTTTTTTGCATCTCACTGATGCTGTCATGTAGCCGCGCTAGCATGCCTGCCACTGGTAGAGGGATCTCTCTGTTAGGTTACTGTTGTGCCTTTCAGGGGAACTGAAACCTGAAAGAAACCTGAAAGAAGTCTTGGGTACAGGTCATGATAACTGAGTCTAATTTTGTCCTTTGACTCAAACAAAGTATGTTACTAATTTTCTGTGAGGGATTTCTCTCTTTTGGTAGCCTTTCTTGTATTGTTGCCACTGTTCTGTTCATCTTGTTTTATTTTTGACAGAAATATCTCCATGATCTGTGTGAAATGGCTTTGCCACAGCACGGAATAAAACATAATTATTCTCTAGTGCCTTACATTATACTTACAAAAAATGGGAAGATGCTAGTCTCCTCCCATATGCTGTGATAACTTATCCAAAATTCAAGTCAAATTTGGTTGTTGTTAAACTTTGACTTGAACATTGCTTGGGCCCATATTTTCCTTTCTGATTTATCTGATTAGTATTTTTTAGGCTTTACAGTGAGCTATTATGAAAGGGCTTTTGTTTATTTATGAGTTCTCAGTGTCCCTAGAGCTTGAGATTTTTACCTAGCATCAGGAATTTTCACTCTTTGTAGCAGCAGAGTCACCTTTATAGCAGTTTGGAGTCACCTCCAAATAAGTCAAACACTTTTCTTTTTAAAGAAAAAGGATAGAACTTTGTCCAGAAACAAAATCTTGTCCCTTGTAAATTGTAAATTATTTGTTAAAATGAAGAGTAGTAGGACTTCTAAATTTTTAGATGAAAAAAATAGAGAATGCAGGAAGACTAGTTATATAATATGCAAAGTATTTCTTTCATGAGGACACCTGCAGTACCACCTGTGAAATACAGTTCTTTGGGCACTGAATAATTATGTGATCATGCCCTTGAAAAGCACTTGGATATAACTCTGTGTCCACCAGGATCTAAAGGTAGAAGTAGTGTAAAAGCCAAATCATACAATTGCTAAAATACTGTTGCAGCTGTTCTGGCAGTTCTGTTCTTTTGTTTTTGTAATAGCTAAAAGCTTGTTTGAAGATTTAGTTGTGCTATGTGTATTCTGTAGGTAAAACAAAGAGAAGGTTGCTGACTAGAAAAGTCTCATTATGAGATGTATGTAGACAGGTGGGGAATACACGGCACAGTGAAGCCTGGCTGAGTATCATGGTAGGTGGGGAGCTGAGCATGTTAACAGACTGTTTTCCAAGTGCTACAGAGCTGGGCTCAAAAAGGATGCCAAGCTTTAGGCAGTGATGGGGAGAATGGTGGTGTTCATCGTGATTGGGAACGACAGGACAAAGCTTTCAAGGAAGGACCTGGTCATCTGTTTTATTTGTGCTGAGCTTGGGTAGCACTTTAAGATGTCAGAGACATAGGCCCAGTTAAAAGACTTATTCACACATCTAACTAGAATGAACAAACGAAATTCTGCAGATGATCATTAAGTGGAATGTCAAGAGTTCTGGTTCTGATTTTCCCAACAGCTGCAAGGAGTATGGTTGTTCATCTGCCATCCAGGCAGATTGCTATTTTGCTGAGAGATTTCCCTCATTAAGGCTACTGCCAGCTGCAGAGGACAAAAAAATTCAAACCGTGGGGTGGCAACTTTAAATATTGACTAAAATTCCTCTGTAGCATCATCAGTAGAGTTTGACTTCTGCAGACAAGAAAGCAACTTACCTTCAAGATCTGTCCTGGTGGTTCTGACTTTAATGAAATGGAAGAGTTTGTTGGGGTTGTGTTTGCTTTAATCAGGATGTGGTTATCTTTAAGAGGGGTACATTAGCACTGACTAGTAGATGCCATATATATCCTCTCAGAGCAGTTTTACCTTCCTTTTATCCACATTAATCCTAAAATCTGTCTTTAATCCTCTTTATTCCTTCTTTATTCCTACTTTTTCTATTTATGTATGTGTATGTATGTCATTCCATTTATGTCCACCTATTAAATAGATACACTCCAGCATGCTTCAAAAATAATTATTTAGAAGTTTTCTGTTATTCTTCAGATGGAAGTTGAAACATAATTATTATCTTAAAAAGAATCTGACAAATAGTGCGTTTTTATGGACCACAGAGTACTCTGTCCTGAAAATCCAGAAGAGACCTACCTATGGACCGTGGACAGGTCAGATGACCTCAAAAGAGTCACTGCTGTCTCTGACTGTTCTCACCTGCCAGAGACTGTTAGGTCATGCTACAGTGCACTCCAGAGTCCCCTACACCCATACTGGGATTGGTTTGGAGAGCACTGGTGTTCACATCCACGGTACGTACCTGGAAGCCCTGGAAACCAACATATGGATGGTGGAAACTTGGTGCGTGCCTGCTTCTCATCCTGTTAAACAGTCAAAGTATGTAGCCAGACCAAAAAAAAAAAAAAAACCAAACCCAAAAAAACAAATAAAAAAAACCCCAAAAGGTAGAAGTGCTTCTTGGGCTTACTTAGAGAAAATAATTTCTGCCTTCTCTTGTTGTTGAAAGGAGTGATGTTAAGAAATTCCCATCTTAGATGATGGTACTGCCTGCAGATGATGATAGATAATTGAAGCAGATTGCTCTCTAGTTTCCATTCCACTGAGAGCAGGAGGTAATGGCAGTTACTTTGTGTGAGGGCCATCCTTCCTGAGCTGCTGTGTTGAAGAGAATGGCTTCTGAACGGCAAATTTACCATCATTAAAAATGATGAGAAAACTGACCTTTAACACAAGTTTTTATACAGAAGAATCTATTCTACTTCAATTTACCAATTTTAAAATTGCAATAATTGAGGTGAAATTGTTGGAAAGGAAGAATGGACTTCCAACTGAAGATTTTGAAGTAATGCTGTAAATAAGTTTAACTCAGAACTGTACTTCTACTTGAAAATTATCTGAATACAGGAGAGGTTTTCTCATAAGTACTGTAATTTTGATGAAAACTGATTTATGTCTAAAAATAATTTCAAATTATACTTTCTGGATGAACTTTAGCTCAATGTTAACTAGAAAAACATGATTGTTATTTGCAGAATCTAGCTATAAATAACTTGGGTATTGAACTTTGCAATTGAAATACTAGGGTATTTTTGGAGAATCCAGTCATAGAGTAAGAAAGGTGGCTTTCTTCATGTGTTGGAATAAAGATGCTCTGAGACTCTCGAGCCTGCCTACATATCTACTGGTTAAAATATCCTTACAGCTCACAGCAGTATTACCTATGTTGGATAGAGAAGGATTTGGGGATAAAATGTAATCTCAGAGGCTGTAACAAATTTTCTCAAGAATTTAGGTAAGGGAAGTTGCTTGTGGAATCATGGGTCATCCAGGCTTAGCAAGGAACCAGAAGACTTCAGGTAGCTCTGACAAGTTCATGGAGGATTCGGTCTTGGACAGCTAATCCAAAGTTGTATTTTTGTAGGTGGTAGTAGTTGCAACAGCTGAAAATTGTGGGTTTTTTTTTTTTATGGCATAGAACTGGCAGCTTGCGCTGTGAAGTCTTACTGTAGAGCTTGAACAAAAGAATATCCATATGTTTGACCTCTCTGCCTAAAGCCTGGGAAAGACCAGCAGTTAAGCATCACGATTGCCTGTTTGGTTTAGAGAGGTGTGGTTGGAGCATGCATAGCTGGATTGTCTATATCTGGTTGGTTTTCACATGTGCTGCTGTCCCTCTGACAGGCTTTGCAAATGGTTTTGACAAGTCCAGTAGTAGGAATATTCATTTACTCTGTGTCACTGACCTTGGGGGAACCATTTGTCAGTGTCATGAGAGCCAAAGCTGTGCTATGTGTGGACTGAG
This sequence comes from Coracias cyanogaster, assembly GCA_033124195.1. Taxonomy (NCBI): domain Eukaryota; kingdom Metazoa; phylum Chordata; class Aves; order Coraciiformes; family Coraciidae; genus Coracias; species Coracias cyanogaster. The sequence goes on from JAVSBS010008712.1 coordinate 77,665, forward strand.
CTTTGCAAAGTATTTCCAGGATGATATTTGTGTTGCATCTTACTGAAACATGGGGAGTGCTAGTTTCTCACCTTGCACATTTTGATACACAATTCAAACAGATTCAAGGGGTGCTGTATTTCCTCATGCAAAGGCAACAGACTAGGAGGAATTTGCAGTAACTATGGATGCCATTTGGAGCTTTCTACAAGTAGACATCCCTCATCAGTAATTCGTTGGCTTGAAAGGGCATGTTGAAACTCACTGGGCTCAGCTGGCTGTGCATGTGGTCCCTAGAAATACAGTCTTGCTTGATTTAAAAGGAAAAAAAGTTACTGAGCTTAGAGATCCAGTCAAATAGTGTAGCAGGAATGTCATCTAGGTAGCATTTGGATCAGAGGGTAGTATTGCAGCCATAGTGGGAATATGGTTCACACTCAGAAGAGGGAAGTGCATTTATTACTAATGTACATCAGAGATCTCATGATGTTTGCAGTATGATTGCAAATGTCACTGAAGAAAGTAGTTTTCAGTCTAGATCTTCACTTCCAGATGTCTTCTAGAGCTCTGCAAATTAGGAATGCCACAAAGAACTTGAACAAAGAGGAATGATACTGGGTATATGCTTTTTGCATATATGCTTTCTGTCATGGTCCATTCTAACTGCACTGCTTCAGATGATACACAGCATACAGTCTTGGATATAAGAAACAGGCAGACAGTTGGAATATTCAGAGGACAGCAACGTGAGCGGTAAGAGACTTAGATAAAGTGACAAATGAGGAAAGGCGGGGGTAGCTGTGTTTTTCAAGACCTAGTCTATAGAGGAATGGACTGAATGAGGTATTCTTCCAGTGCATAATCAATGGTTATAAAGAGGTGAGTGTTTCTGAGCCTCCTCAGGGTAGAATGAAAAGTAACCATTTTATTTTGACAGTAAGAGAGAATGTCATTAAATCCTAAGATACTGTTTCTGACTATAAGGATGCTTATACAGTGGAAAAACACGTGCAAGGAAGGCTGTAGCATCCCTGTCATTGAAATCAAACGTGACAAACTCTTGTCAGGACTAGTCTCCAGGTATAGCTGGTCCAAACTCTGAGCAGCATGATGGATTGGATGAAGTCTTTGAGTCCTTCTTAGCCTAGTCTTCCCTCTGTTCCGTAGCTATAGCTGCAAAAGCACATTTAGAAAAGTAGCAAAGCAGACTTGCAGACTGCAGCTGCAAGGCGGACTTAAATCAAGACTTTTTCTGAACACCAGAGGAGTGTGGTATAACACTGAACTCTTGAAATGAAGCTACGTTCAGTGAAGTGACTTTAAACTATCTTTGGTATAACTTCTTTAGTGAACATAGGTGTAACCTAGAGGTAACAGTACATCATGCACATTCCTCTTGGAGTTCAATCCACTCTTTTTCATGAGTGATGAAATGTTTGGGTTTTTGTATCCATGGTCCTTTCCGAGTGGTTGAGCTAATGGCATAAGTGTTTGTACTTCTTTTAATGAAGAATTACTGACTCAATCAAAGAACTCAGTAGGACCTAATTACAGAGTCTGTGTTGGTTCTTGATAGTAGTCTATGTACTTAAAGAAAAGTACAACTTTTGAGTACATTTACTGCTTCTCACTCACTCCCCCCTGGTGGGATGGGGGAGAGAATCGGAAGGGTAAAAGTGAGAAAACTTGTGGGTTGAGATAGTCATTTTAACAGGTAAAGCAAAAGTTGTTTTGCCAACAAGCAAAGCGAAATAAGGAATTAATTTGATACTTCCTGTGGGCAGGGAGGTGTTCAGCCATCTCCAGAACAGCAGGGCTCCACCAGGGGTAGCAGTTGCTTGGGAAGAGAAATGCCATGTCTCTGAATGCACTCTCTTCCTCCTCCTTCCTCACAGCTTTTATTGCTGAACACAACATGACATGGGCTGGGATATCCATTTGGTCACTTGGGGGTCAGCTGTCCCTGCTGTATCCCCTCCAAAGCTCTTGTGCACCCCCAGACTGCTCACTGGCAGGGCAGTGTGAGAAGCAGAAAGGGCCTTGGCGCTGTGTAAGCACTGCTCAAAAATAAATATCTACATATTATCAACACTGTTTTAGTCCCAAATCTTGCACTATACTAGCTACTGTGAAGAAAATTAATTACAGTGCTGCTTTTAGTCAGTCATTTATAAGTCCCTGTATATCTAATATTAACAAAGTGTTAATGCTTTCTGTTTACTGATGGTTTTCCGTACCCAGAAGCCCACTGAACTACCAGCTAAGCTGCACAGAACACTCCCTTGAAAGAAGAGGTTAAGAAAATTTTGAACAAAATCCGCCAAATAACCCAGGATCTTCAACTTTTCCATGAAATAACAATAGCAAAAGAATCAAAAAGATTTTAGCAAAACTCTGCATGGCAGCTGCAGGAAGAGCTTTGATTTAGTAGGAACTGATGATGGCATGCCTGTTTGAGAGTCCGTCTGTGCCACAGAAAGCACCGGGAGTTCTGTCAGGCTGATCCTCGCAGAACTTTATTACTAAGAAAAAAAAAAAAACCCAAACAGATGAATCCTAGTTACTAGCATTATGGAGTGACTTTGAACAATAGTAATCAAGTCCAGCTTTTTAATGTAGTTTAATGTTTTTAAAAGAACCTGACATATGGGAAATATTACTTTAGCCAATGCTGAGACAAGTGCTAGAATTGCTGTGTAAAATGGTTACGGGATGTTTTTTTCAACTTGCATTTTTTGAAAGAAATGTTCATATTTCTTTTGAGATTTGAAGTTCTTACAGACTTTTTTTCTACGCATGCAATCTGCAGAAAATATATGGAAAATGTACTCTCCATAAGCCTCCAATTGTGTGGAATGTCATATAAGTGAAGCCACATTGTAGATGTATTGAGCCATAAGGACTATGTTGTTCTTGACCATGTTCAAGGCTGAATGGAAGGAGGTCAAGCAGCAAGACAGTTAAATGTAGTTCTACTTTCCCCAGTCATGAGATAAGATGCAAAGATCACTATCAGAGCATCTCACAGAACAGAGTGGGCACCAAGCAGTTAGAGCACCATATTCAACAAATAGCGTATAATAACGTGTTAGGAGCTTCAAGAAGGAACATAGGCTTATGAAGGACAAAATTCAGCCTTGTCAGAAATGTGCTATAGGCTAGATGCACTAAAAGGACACAAGTGGCTTCCAGAGCACAGAACAAGGCCTCGCTCCTGTACAAGTGAGAATTTAACACTTCTACTGCTGACACAAAGCTGAAAGGAAGCTATTCAAGCAGATGCTTAGGTCAGTGTGGACAATATACAGTTCTCTAGGGAAAACTCTGATGGTGGGGATAGAGGTCAATGCAAGATGCTTCCCTGTAAGCTGTATTTAGTTGCCTTTAGCCAGTTGGGAGTCCCTTTTGGGTATCTTCTATGGAACCTGTACTTTTCATTCAAAGAACTGATCAGGATCTACGCTCTGCCCTTACAGAAAAGTTAAAAGAGGCATCCCCTACTTTATATTGATTAAAGCTTTTTATTCAGCACTTGAGAGACTTGGTTTCCTTTCTTTGGTATTCAGTCTCTGTGCTGGAGGACAGGCAACCCTTATCTACGTGTCAGGAGTCTCTAATGAGAAGCTGTTGTTCCTTCAGTCTTCATTTCTCTTGCTGAAGGTGGGTCACTATCCAGTAAAAAACACAGCAGAGCCTGCCTGCATCTGATGCCAAGGCATTCTGGGAGGAAACAGTCCCTTTAAGAGCTATTTTTATATATTATTTGAGAAACAAAGCTAGAATATGTCCAATTTCAGGAGAATACCACACCTACAGAGTAACAGACCCTCTTGAACTTTCCATTTATGATCCTGGATAATCTACACACAGGGTGACTGGATAATGTTAATCATGTGTTAAAGAAAATATTAGGAGCATTTCTCTTTAGTTGCACTAAATATCATCTGTCACTGTATTTTGTGCTATGTGTAATGTGCCTTATTCATCTGCTGTGCGCTCGCTATACTCTTAGAGCAATTGCTTTTTTTTTTTCAACTAAGTGGAAGTAGAGGAAAATTGTTTTCAGGATGCTGATCCTCTTTATGGACACATCAAAGCACTGAGCTGGTCAGTCTGTTAAATGGATTGTACATGCTTGTACAATCAGACTGCTCAGCACCAAAGGAACTTTTTAAAGTCTTTGACTGTGGCTCAAGGCAGCCTGCGTGCTTCTGTAACTGCTACATATGCAAGGCTTTAAGAATAACACTCCTGGAATTAGTTGCCAAAATTTTATCAAGAACCCATTGAAACTGTAAAGGATCTGGTCCTTAGAGATACTTGAGTTTTGTTTCCTCACACTGAGGACCGTGGTGTTGGTGGGCAATGCTCACTGCAGCAGATAGATAAAAGAATCCGGCCCTGTGGAACTGCGCTGAAGCGGGCAGGAGCTGCTCCACACAATTCCAGGAGATACAGTGCCCTGAGCACCTGATTCAAGGAAAGCTGCTTGGAGGTACTTCTGGGTTTGTCAGTTTACTTGTTCTTAAGTTTGGCCAATTGCAATTAGGTGGAGCTTTACAGCTGTTTAACAGCTGGGGTTTTTTTAGCTTTTAAAAATACCAGGATCTTTACTTCAGTGAACAATAAACATACATTAACCTAAAGAATTAAACTTCAATGTTCTTTCATGACTTAATTAAAAAAAAAAGCAACCCAACAACTTAAGATGGAACTCATACTACTAGGATACTAGTGAATTACCTCATGCATGGTGAAGTGTTTTTCAGTGTAAGGTCCAGTCAGCAGGAGGTCTGGATACATGGAAACACAGAATCAGACCTGTAACTTGATGAGGGTGTGAGAGAATAAGATAGCGAAAGTATGTACAGAAATTCTGTCTCTGTATTTCTGGAAAACTAGAAAGTTAAATTATATTCCTTATAATTAAATTATTTTTTAAAATACAAAAGTGTTTTTTAAATAATTGAAAATAATTTATACCTACAGATTTTAACTATCTTTCATTTATGTTTCTGCATTTAACATTAAGATAACAATAGGTTTCAGCTAGCTTGAGTCATCAAAGCTAAACACTATTCGAGTGAAAAAAAATTAAATAGCACTTGAAATAACAGGTCATACAGCCTCTGTTACTCTTAACATCTGAACTGGTATTTTCCTTTCTGAGCACCCTCTTCAGCTTCCAATCTAATATGATTGAAAACAAATGTGGATTCTCTTAATTCCTGTATAATTGTACTCTAATTACAAAATTCAGTAGAACGTCTTTATGAAAGAGAGCTGCAAATAATCTCTTTTTACAGGCACTGCTCTGTTACTACTAAAGATATTTTATAATAGGTTAACACAGAAACCTTCAATTTCTTTCTTTAGAAGAAAGAATAGCACAAATTATAAAGATTAAAAGAGGCCATTTAAATATAAAAGAGATGTAACTCAGCTGAGTTTGGACCAATGAAGAGGGGGAAAAAAAAAACCCTGAACCTCAAAAAACAACCCTGGACCCAATTCTAACCTGTGCAGGTATAAACATGTAATGCTGTATCTAGTTGGTAAAGATATTACTAGAAGGTTGTCAGAAGACTGAAATGTAGGATAAGAGATTTCTTTGCACATTCTATTAATATTAGCAGCCATTAGCCCTGTACAGTAAATCTCGTTTTTGTTGAATAAAAGGTACCTGCTCAAGCCGTATAAACAAATATATATATATACTGAAAATTGTTGTCTTACTGTTGAAGGCCATGAGAAATTAAAGACAGAGATTATTCTGTGCTGTGAGATTACTCTATGATGTGGTAGCCTCACCTCCCGAAGTGGAAGGCTCCTTAGGATGTGTTCTTTGGTTGCAGTTCTCAGTCTGGAATGGCTTCTTCTCAAGGACTAGACAGGCTCTGGCTGATAGCTGTCTGCAGCCTAATGTATGCTTCACGGGGAAAAGCCATTGAGGAAGGAGGGGAATGTGGGGTTTTCCTAACACATCATAGGAGGAGGTTAAGGAATTCTGTGCTGCACTTCACTTACATACTCTTGAAGAATAAAGAATAAAGGGTTTTCAGGGTTTAGGAGTCCTCCATCTCTACGTTTTGTGACTGGAATTCCTAAAAATACCCCACTTTAAGGAAAAGTAGAATTAATTATCAAGATAATACCAGTACTTTCATTTTCATGCATACATGTAATCTTGCCTGCTTTGATAATTAAATGCTCTGAATTCAGAGCTGAGTTTTCTGAAGGGCTTTTATAATGATACTAGTTCTAAGTTTGCTGACCTACATTATTCATAGATAAAAGTTTCAGGTATGTTTTGTTATCTTCCTTTCAAAGTAGTTCCTAAATTAATGAAACATAAATCATAAAACTGCATGAAGAGTATTTTAAATTGATAAATTGAAAGCTTTTGCTGAAAGCAAAATTATTTCATTTAGAAACAAACATTCTGGTAGACTGAAATTGTGCAGCAGACATGTAAAAGGCAAGTTGTTGCCAAATCAGTACTCTTATCTTTTTGCAAATTAAATTATAGTTTCATAAGAGGAACATGCTATGCATTGTCTTGTGTGATAAGTTAAATTTATTGCTTTATTCTGCTAAGATTTAATTTTAAAGACATTTCCATTTTCAGTTAAACCTTTAATATTACACATATAAATGTTTAAGTACACTGAGGAATCCCTGTGGTGTTGAGGACAAGTGAGTCAGCTGAGATTCTGTTTAACAAAGTGTAATTTTTGTTACTGTCAAAAATGTTTCTTACCTAGTGGGTTAATTTATTATAGTTACTTGTTCTATTTTGGTTTTGTGGGGTTTTTTTTTTTTAATCTAGCTGTTGTTCTCAGGCAAATATATGACAGATTTTGTACTGAAAACTGTATGGTCTAAACTTCATTCCATGAAAATAGAAGATATATGTATTTAAAAGTGCTTGCTTAAGGTAGCATGTAGTGCTACTGACATAGGTGATGAGGTAACATACAAGGAAGACAAATATCTTAGGTGCTTTTGAAGAAAGTCTATATTGAAATCCTTTTTTTTCACATCCACTTACAAACTAAATTTTGATTCAAACATTAGTTCACCACTCAATTGTGTAGGAAATGCTTGTCCAAGTCTAAAATAAAGTACAGAGGAAATCCCAAGACAAATTAAGTATGGTTTCTTTCCAGAGAGAAAAGGAATCTTTTCCATTGATCAGAACTTTTTGGTAGGATGATGTAAAATAGGAAGATTATGAAAAAAAAAATTAAAAGAGAAGACTTCAGTGCTTACATTCACAATGCTTATGGTCCAAGATAAGTCGGCTCAGTAGCCACCTGATTTGGAAGTGCTTCGGATGTTTCCTGTTCCCTAGGACATACAGCTCTGCTCTGAAGGTGAATAGGACAGTCCTGGTTTGGAGAGTTAAATTAAAACCTCACTAAAGTCCCACAACAGTCCAGCAGAGGAATGGCATTTTCTCCAGATGAGACTGATCTGCCAGACATGCCCTATTCATGGCTAGTGCGTGCTGTCAGGGTGTATCTGCAGCCCCATTGGTTTTACATTGAAAGGAAAAAGGAGGGAGGGAGATCCTAGAGCCAGTCATGTATATCATAGCAACTCTCTGGAGAAAAGAGAATAATGGGGCCAAGGCCAAGCTTCCAGGGCCTGCACCATAATCTACAGTGTCTGTTTTGTGCCTCTGCTCTTGCCTCTGCCACATACAGCAAGATACCCAAAGCTCATGGGAGGGAGGTGCCAGACCAACATGACTTGGTAGCCTGATAGCTGGAAACATGCATACCTGTGATTTTGTGTTTCTTCTTTCTTTAATTCTTACATGAAAATAACAATATACATACTGGAAACAGGCTGCTAGAGTGTGTTCTTGTGAGATCATAATATCAGCTGTCTTCTGCGTGGATACAGATGGCTGAGCTCAGGTATTTGTCAATGACAACACCAATGAATGAACAAGACATGAGATGTTTGGCATCTGATCATTAACGCTCAGTACAAGAGAGTTTACACAGAAATTGCAGATGCGTACAGTAGATGTTATGTTATAATACAGAAACTTACTCCTAGAAACAGACAGTCCATTTGGACGTGGCCACAGCTTCTTTTGGTTTTCTTATTGCTTTGAAATTTTTAGTAACATAATGAAATACACTTCTCTTTTCAGTGTTCTGTTTCCTGTGGAAAAGGTTTGAAGTTTCGTGATGTTCATTGTTTGAATAGCTTCCAAGCTCAAATAGAAGAAGGAAACTGCAGACATTTAAAAAAACCACGGACATACAAAATATGTAGAGCTGGAAGATGTCCTGCTTGGAAGGCCAGCAGATGGAAAGAGGTATGTAAAATCTGCTATAATTATGTTCTCTCTGAGAGTATAAGACAAGATCATATTCATAACAACCTGATTCAATGGAATTAATTGTGAGGAAGCTTGTTTTATATGCACATTGAAATTAAATCTACAAATTAATAAGCGGTTAATTTTATCTTAATTTTCTTACTTTTAAAAGTAATTAAAAATAAATATCTGTGAAAACAAAGTATTTGGTAATCTGAGCCTTGGACTGGATAGGCACTTAGGACTTAACTAACCTTGTAAATTCAAAATAACAGTAAACTTTTAATGTTTACTTCTGACCTTCAGTAATGAATTCAGTAGTATCACCGTAATTGCTATCATAGTCTGAATATCAAAGTGAAGCCAGGTTTGTGGGAGAAGGACAAGAAAAAGGGCTTGTGGGCACAAATACCAGCCTTTTCCCTGGTTTGGTCTCATAGAAGATCTCTCACCTTATTGCAAAATTGTGTGTAACTGAGCACATAGCAATAGTTTGCATTTCACTCACTCTTTCAAAATATTATTCCCCACATCAATGGGCACATTACCTCTCCACAATTTGGCCACACTTAAGAGAGCAAGTAGATACTCCATGATTAGTCTTGAGTCTTTAGGTTGGCTTTGGGACCTAATCATGCTTCTGACTGCAGTAAAAGGGGACTATCTACCTTAGCAAGCCTTAGTGTTGTAGTGAAATATCTTTGACCGGAAAGGAGGAAAAGAGGCCTGTGACAGGAAAGGTTTGAACCTTTTTATCCTCCTCAGGATTCGAAATCCATAGTGCTATCTGCAAAAGAAAGAGAAGTATCCTCAAAATGCTGTGCTGTTTACAAGATTTTTCTAACCTGAAATACTGAGACTTAATTATTTTGATATTTGCATTCCAAAACAACAGACAAGACTGTTAGTCTCTAATAAAGGAATCATGTAAACTCAGAACTTAAACTGCTTGATCTTGTTGAAAGTGTAAACTTTTGCTTTTCATGTGCTTATAGTGATTTCTCCTACTGTGAATTAAGATAAGTGGAAAGATTTGTCTATGTAACTCAGATGCCTTTGTTTTCCATATTTCTTAATTTTAATTGTCATACATTTTCAATGTAAATTTCTTCAGATACAATGAAACATTGGTATGGAAAGGGCTGTAAAGTATATTTTAAATGATTCCTACTGTACCACCTACTCGGGACAATCTCTTTTCATACTGACATGACTGATTTTGATCAACGTTAGTGTTCTGTATCCTGTGGAGTGGGAATTCAGCAAAGAGACATCTCCTGCCAGCTGAAGGGCCTGGGTCATGTGAGTGAAGCAATGTGTAATCCCGATACTCGGCCCGCTAGCAAGAGGCATTGCTGGCTGCCTGCCTGCCTGCACTACCAGTGGTTGGCGGATGAATGGGAAGATGTAAGTAAGACTTTTGACTTTTGTGAAGTAGCTGAGCGATGTCATAAGTTTTCTTCTTTTTCTTTTTTTTTTTGTCCACATTTGGATAGACTTCTAATAGTTGGTTGTTATGTGACAGAAAAACAAGTGATCAAAAATGTCAAAGGCTTTGTTTACTCTCTTACACAGGATTTGCTTGTCTACTGTTGTAGACAAAAGCTCTGGTGGAGCTCTGAGCACGTCCCTATTGATAGAACTGTGCAAATTGAATACGAAGTTCTTTACATAGTGCATTTACAATGTTTTCTGAGCCTCATTATGAAATATCATTAAAAAACACTTTTTAAGACTAGAAATACAAATGAAATATTAGCTGGAAGTAAAAACCTCAGAGGTAAAACCTTTGGACAGCAACTTTTTCAAGAAGATCTGTATGGAAGGCTTAGCAGAAAAAAATAAGAAGCAAAATAAAACTCGTAATTCTCCTACTGAATATGCATTTTCATATTTAAGAAAATCTAATGATACCTTCAGGAGAGAGAGCTGTCCTTTTTAAAGATGTCATGACTATTTTCTATGTGTTAAAAATTTAATAACATTTGTATCCATGTATGCAAACATATGTAAAGAGAGAGGGAGAGGAAAAATACAACAAATCCAACCACAGCAACAACAAAAAATGTGTAATGCCTGAAATAGTGTACCAAAGAGCCTGTCTCTTACTGTAACATTAAAGAAAAACCCAGTTTGTACAGCTGTGGCATCTTGACAATCTGTGCAGTTAAATTTCCTAGGGCAATCTCCCTGAAACTTTGAATATGAAGACTCAAAAGTCTCAGAGACACAATGCTGTAGAAGTGACTACTGTTAATATATAAATTATTTGTTGATGCTCTTCAAAACCTGGATTATATTAATACAGTTGGACATACATATTCCTCTCTTAAGCTGTATTGAGGGAAAGCTGACAATGTATGTTTCTTCCAAGTGTTCTCATATGAAGCTGTTAATATACAAAATTAGTGGAACTGGCTCAGAATAGCCTTTTAGCACAAATACACACTTTCAGAGAAGGAGGGCGAATGTTCCTTTCCCATCAAATGTTTGTATATTCCAGATGGGTATTCAGAGCTCTCCACTACAAATGTAATGATCTTCCAGCCAGTTCGTAACTTCTTCCACATGGATATTGCTGTTTGCATGAAATTCATGTGTACAGTTCCCTTCTTTCACTAGATTCACTGTACATCTAGCATTAATAGTAGTTCAAGTGTTTATCCATCTTTGTTCCTCTCCTGGTGCAGTATGTTCTCTAGCGAACTCACAATATTTTGCCCAGCTGCCTCAGCTCTGAGTGCTCGTGTATCATTTCCTTGCCTCACCAGTCATAGCATAGCAGAAAAATCTCCAGATCTAGCACTTCTCCAGCTTGCAGCTGAGAGGCTGGCTGACAGCAGCAGCCAGCATTCTCCTACCAAATATGCCTTTTCATATTACAGAGAAGAATGTCTACAAGACTAATGTATAAAGCATAATGAACAGAATTCTTCGGCCTGTCCCCATTGCCATATGACTGGGTTATTCTTTATGTGCCTAGTATTCTGAGCTGTTCCATGCAATGAAAAGATCAGATGTTTCTGTAAATTAAACCAGCCAATCCCACACTCAATCCCCTGATACCACTCCACAGCAAGGAAGTTACCAAGAGGACGGAGCCAGGCTCTGCACAGTGTCACATGGTAGGAAGACAAAAAGCAACAGGAGTAAGATGGAGACAGAGAGGTTCAAACTGGATGTTATGAAAAACTTTTTCTCCATGAGGACAATTCAGGCAGTTGAATTGCACAGGGAATTTATGAAGTCTCCATTTTCAAGAGTTTCAGGACCTGACTTGATAAAGTTAGAGGTTTGCCTATTGTTTTACTGTCCAGTATCTGGTTTTTGTACCTCAAATTGCCTTCTCGAGTCAATAATAATAAAATTTGAACAATAGGCTTGATCTCTGTATCAGACTTTGAGGGGTCTTCTAACTGACTGTTGTTGGGTCCAAATGAACATTAAGTTAAGTTTGGGACTGTAGTAGGTGGTGGTGTTGATTATTGCCTCTGTGGAGACTGGAGTTGTGTGTATTTGAGCCTGCCTTCTTTACCACAGGAAGTTCAAACAGGTTAGTTTAAGCATCTATAGCTGGAGACATGCTATTGACATGTATTACTTAGCATGTACCTTCACTTTTCTGGATTCTGGTAGCAGCAAGGGTCTTATCCTGCCCTGGCAGAACTGCAATGACTTTCCATCCAGCCACCCTGCCACAGGGAGAGGTCTGAGGACACTGAGGGCAAAGGCGTAGGCTGAACAGATACTGCTGCACAAAGCTGCCACTGGCTTCATATTAGGCAGTTTTGTTTTCTTTTGTTTTATCAGTATAATATCACATACACAATATTTCATGGATTCTTTTTGTTTTCTTTTTGTTCATTGGTGCAATACCATGTCCATGATATTCCAGGGATTCTTATTGTTTTGTTTTCAAGACCAACTTATTTCTTTCATGTTTCGCTTAAATCCCTTTTTTGGCTCATTCCTTTTCATATAGAAAAGTTTTTTCTTTCTTGATCTGACATTTTAATTTTCTTTGTAGTCTCACCCAACAGGATGCCATGTCATGGTACACTATTGGCTTTTTAGCTGGTTTAAGGTACCTGAAATTTTAAAATAGAAGATTTGGATTCATTGAGTAATTTGGTCCAACACTGATAACAGATGTCATAGAAGTTGTTACTGTCTAGGTTTTACTGGTGTGTGGAAATCAGCAAATAACTTTGGTCTGTAAATGAGTAGCTTAAGAACAAAAACCGTGACTGTTTTTCTAACTCTCAGTGCTCAGCATCATATAGAAGAAAGGAAATGTACCGCAAGGTTAAATGTGTGGATGAAAAGCATCTCCAAGTGGATGAGAGCTTCTGTGATCCTGACACAAAGCCCCCATCAACCAAAAACTGCAGGATAGCTCCCTCTAAATATGTTGTGCTCACAGGAGAACTGTCACAGGTAAACTAATTATACTGCTCACACATCTTTTATATAACTTCACATTTAAGAATATTATCTTGCTGTAAAACATACATAATGTGTGCAGAGCAAAAAAACCTCAAGATGTATTTTCATCAGAACATGGGTGTCTAAACTTTCTCTATGATGAACCTTTTAATCAGCTATGATTTATTGTAGTGACTGTTAGCAGTCTTCTGGTAGCCCGCTGGAACCTATGAATATCAGCTAGAGGACAGATGTCCCTACCACAGCATTCCTTTGCTGGTTCCCAGGAAACTCTCTTGCAAGCTGATCTCACTGAAGTAAACAAAAATAATTTCCTTGATTTCAGTGAAGTGATGGATCAGTGCCTTTTTTCTCTTGCAAATCTACACTACCTACATGTATGTGTCTGTGTGTGTACTGCAGCTGAGAGGGAACTGGTCTGGAACCTCTGTGAGCTCTGAGAAAAGGGCAGCGTGCAACTTGCTTGCATGCATAACTATTGTAGACCTTCACTTCTGCACACTGAGGTACCAGCCCCAAGGTGGCATGCGTTGGATGACAGGCTTTTCCCAAAGTGAGGATCAGAGCTGACCTATCTGTAATTGCAGTGCTGTAGAAGGGTTGTTTCACAGAAATAACACCTGTGCTTGGGGATTTTATTTTAGTGCTCAGCCAGCTGCGGGTTTGGTTACCAGCAGAGGATCACGTACTGTGTCGGAATCCATTCTGTTAAAAATCAGCATGCCCATGGCCTTCAAACTGTAACATACCCAGAATGCCCAGTAGAGCCATCCCCATACATTTATAAATGTAATATCAAAGGATGTTCACAAGCAGCTACCTGGAGAGCGGGGAAATGGACCAAAGTGAGTACAGATGTGCAAGCTCATTTTTGATAGCTGCTTCAAACATAAATGAATGCCAAGACTAATTTGCTGACATAACTCTTGATGGCTTATCCACGTCTAGTGCTCAGTGTCTTGTGGAATGGGGGTAAAGGAGAGAACTGTAGAATGTATGACTGAAAATGGCTTATCCAGTGACCTGTGCCTGCCACGTTTAAAACCAGATGCCAGAAAGATCTGCCGTGAGGAAGAATGTAAGTGACAGCTACGATTTTCAGCTGAAGTTAGTGTTTTCCCAGAATGCTTGTATAAAAGCTATACATATATTTGGAACACAATTATGCAAAAGTAAGTCCTAAAATGAAGCTCTATTCATGAATTATTAATATGATTCTATGATTCATTTTGAAGGTGAAATTCTTACCACCTGCAAAGATATCCAGATTAAAAAAAGGATTAGAAAGGATGGTGAATACCTACTTAATGTTAAGGGAAGGATGATAAAGGTACTTTTAATATTTATGAGTTTTCATGAGCACATATTTTTATGAAATAATACTTTTCTAATAAAGAATTTGCTAAAGGGTTGTATTTTCTCTTCCAGATTTATTGTTTGGGCATGCACTTAGAGAATCCCAAAGAATATTTGACATTGGTAAAAGGTGAAGCAGACAACTTTTCTGAAGTATATGGATTGAGGTACAGGAGTAGTTTTGTAACTTTATAAACTGTGTTTATTCCTTCCAAAATAAAATAACAAAATAATACTTACCTTTTATGAGAACAGATTAGTAGATTTTTTTTCCTTTGATTTCTCTGTGGCATAAGACCACACATGCAGGAATGTGGGCACTTCCAGGGTGAAATTGTGTTAATTCCACTAAATGATTATAAAAAGTTTTCTGTCATGACATTAGTAGAAATGGCTTCAATCCACATTGATGTTTCAATTAAGCTAAGATTAATAGCTGAGCTTCTTGTTTAGTTTCTGTTTGGTATTTTTTATGTGTCATAGTGCAATGCAGTTATTTTTCACTATGATATTATGGAAAATGTCAAAAGGAAAACTAAATCTTTGCTGTTCTCTAGGCTGCAGAATCCGTATGAATGTCCTTTCAATGGAAGCAGAAGGCAAGACTGTGCCTGTCGAAATGATTACCTTGCAGCTGGCTTCACAGTTTTTAGCAAAATAAGATTTGATGTAGCTTCCATGCAAATTAAAAGTAAGCATTTTGGCAATTATACCAATGTGAGGGTTCTGTTAAGGTACACATGCTCATGATTACCAAATGACCATTTTAACTCACCCAGCTGTGCTATTTTTGGGCAAGGAAAATTCCTGTTTTCTTTAGGAATTCCGTAGTAACTTCAAAGACATGAAAAATTAAAGAGAAACCACCACTAATTCCCTTGTTTGTCTCACATGGTCAAGTGGCATGAGTCTTACAGATTCATAATTTATATGTGAACTAGCTTCAGTTTCTAAGCTTTTGTTCCCATTATTCCATTTCCTTTTAGTGCCTGGCATACTTCTCTTGGGAAAGCCTTCTTGTGTTGTTGGTAGTCTCTTCTCAGACTTGGCAGACATGCTAAATGAGCAGAGAATCTTGCAGTGGTTTCTGTCCCCTGCCTGAAGGTGTCAAATTGGCCTACAAACAGCTCACCTGAAGCTGTGTCCAAGCTCACACCCATCCTCCTCCTAGCCCCCTCCTTATCTCAGAAAGGAAACTTGAGCTTTTAGGTTGGACAGATGTTACATAGCCAAACTGGACTATTTAAAATGCGGTTTCTAAAAAAAGCCAAACCAAAACACAAAAAAACCCCCACCCAAAACAAACCAGCCTCCCTCCAGGTTAATGCCTTTTCACACTGTTTTCACCTGAACTTCTAATGCAGCAGTTTCAGTGCTGAGTCATTTTCTGTTTTCTAGCCACAGATTTTCTTTTTGCTCAGACTATACTTGGGAAAGCAGTTCCATTTGCTACAGCTGGAGATTGCTACAGCGCTGCCAGATGTCCACAGGTATTTATGATTTCTTATTCCCTTGAAACGTGCATGTAAGGGTGGGGGGGGGGGATCTGTGTGACTGCTGTACAGCTGTAAGGTTCTAAACTAATCTCCTGTTCTGTCTAGTATGTATACCACATCAATAAGTATTTTTTTTCTTACTCTTTTCTCTCCTGATCCACTGTCATCCTCATGCTGCCACCTCTCCACCCTCCTATACACTGTTTCTCCCTCAAATTGTTTACTCCACACTTTCCCTCTAGGCTCTGTGCATACACACCCAGCTTTCTATGTATTTCATGTATTGCTACCCACCCCCCGGACATCCTTTGTTTCCCCTAATCCCCTCTCAATCTTTGTTTTCCTCCAGTGCCTTTCCTTTTCTATAATCCTGTGGAATTTTTCTTATCTTTTCGCTGTTTTTTTCCTGATGATTCATATTTTTTGAGGCTATTGGAGGAAATCAATTGTGTTTAGCAGTTTAATTTAAAATTTATACCTCCACTGGTGTGTCTACATTGGTCTTTTAGTTTGGCTTGATGGTGCGTTTTAAATTAATCTCTGTGTTGTCCCAGTTTACTGTTTGTTGGCTCACATCACGGAGCAGTCTTGAAAGGCATGAACAGGATGCCTTCTGGATGAAATTACATCAAACAACAAGCTCCAGAAGGAGGGTCTTAGTGCACTCCAACTGCTGATGAGGATTCAGTCTATGAGAGTTCGTTCAAAGTAAAACCCCAATCTGTGTACTGCATACAGACATTGGGTTCTCTGACCCAACATTTTCACTCTACAGATCTGCTCATACTGCAGTGTCCTTCTTGCTAATGCAGACAGAGCCCTAGTCAACCTAGGCTGCCTTTGGAGTCCGCTGGCAGAAATGAGACTCCCCAGAAAATGGTTTAGCTAATCTTACCCTTATTAGCTACCTTAGGACGAGGTCGATCGTCTTCTGGAAATGCATATTCTTTTCACTGATTATAAATGGAGTTAAGATCAGCTAGCTCAGACTTGCATGGAAGCGAATCCCTGTTGTCCATCTAGCCTAGGTGCTTAAACCTAGGACAGGCTATGTGAGTGGATGCATTCAAGGGAAGCTAGAGATAATTTATGTACAACTTTGGTCCAGATGAAGTGCCTAAGTTAGGCAGACTTAACCCCTGACAGGAAAGCCGTTAGCATTCGTTACAGTATTAGATACCTTCAACCTGCAAACTCTTTGAGCTTAGTACAATACAAATCTCTTTGCAACCTGTAATTTCTGTTGGGAAGTCATTCTGCTTATATGATTTTGCATTGTCACATTTCCATCTATAAGATCTGCACTGAAACTAACACTTTCAATGTAGTAAAAAGACCTCCATTCCTGTACTCTCAGTCCTTCAAACCTGTTCCTGGCCTTGAGTATGCTCACTGACATGTCAGACAGCTGTTAAACTGTCATTATAATTGTACATAGCACTGCTTATTTTTGCAAAATCACTATGAGTGAAGTTATTTTGGGCCTGTTAATTGTGGAAAACATCCACGTCATTTGTATGAATTTCCTCCAGATGCTTTATTCATTAAATGGAAATCTTCCACTTTTGGGGTACATGAAGAACAACCTCCCCTATCCATATAAGCTTATATTAGCTTATCCTGAATGTATGAGTGCTATAAACACAGCAACTTTACACAGAAGTGTTCTCAAAACAAATCTGCCATATCAAACACTGTAAGACTTTACATGAATTTATAAGATTTTATATTAATTATAAGACTATATATTAATTTTTATGAAGGAATTTCAATGAATCACAAGAATAAAAGCTGAATCCTCAATTTTTATATGTGAACACATATACCCACAAAAATATTTATATATACATTAAAAAATATATCTGACTATGATGATATTAAACAATAAAATACAGAAGCTACCATACATCATAGAAATGTTATTTTTGCTAAATCTTTGATTTAGGCAATTTTAACTGGGTCTGAAGACAGAAATTCAGGCCTTCAGTGAATTGTAGGAGGTGTGTAGGAGTGTTCTGATTTAGCACTGCCTGAACTGACCATTGGGCTCTTTGTGGAGCTCGTGCCTCTTTCCAACAAATTGCACTTCTGTGTGAATGCAGTTTAATTATTTGCTGTACCCCATTTTGTTTACCAAGGCAGGGCAGTTTGTTGCTTTTAATATATTCATAGTTCTCATATGAACTAACTCTGTTTTAAAGCTGTTTTTCAGAGTATGTATTTGCGTAGGCAAATATTTTAGAATCAATAAACTGTTTTGAATAGTTTGGATTGCAAAACATGCCATTCAGCAATAAATTCATGTATTTTAACCTCCACTTATGTTCATGTTCAATTATGTTATTTGTTATACTGGAAAATAAATGGAAAACTATGAGATGATAATGCTTGCAGAAGTCTGAGAATTAGAAGGCTAAGAAGTGATTGATCTGTAATTTCCAGATAGCAGTAGGTCCTGACCATGTTATTTCCCAAAAGTTTAGCCATTAAAAAAAAAAAAAAAGTCTTTCAAGAAAGCCAGCCTCCTTCTTGCATATTGCAAGTCCATACTTTTTCTAAATTAAAATCTAATATGTAGAAAGGAGGCTAAAATGATTTGAATTGTCTGATGTTAGTTCTATATTCAGACTCTGCAGACAGATGCTACCCATCAGCTGATGCACAGGTGCTATTTACTGCAGAACAATGTGGTTCTGTGTCTTATGTCCTGAGCATCCTAAAAAAAGGGTATAATGCAGTGTAACTAACAAAGGTGAAGCACACACCTTTCAGTATTTAACGTCTAGATATACCCTAGGTTATAAGTGCAGATATGCCAAAGTGTTGTAGCATTTTGAGCTCTGTTTATCAACTCTGTATTTAAACCTTTTTCTTTCTTTCTTTCTTTTTAATGTTAGGGACAGTTCAGCATTAATTTGGCTGGTACAGGTCTGAGATTATCCAGTACAGTTAGGTGGACTGCTCAAGGCAACTATGCAACTGCTGACATACACAGATCCCACGTAAGTCAATGTTGTTTTCCTTTACCTGCTCTTACAGCTTGGAATATTATGCCTCCAGAGGTGCAGATGTAATGCAAAAACTATGTTTAATCACAGCAGTTAATCTAATCCAGAGGAACACTGCCTACTTACCTTTCTCTTACTAAGAGTCTGTTGTTATATTAATTAAGTTTATTAAAAGTTTTGAAGATAGCTAATAATACATTTTTTAACAAATAAACACAACACCCCCTAAAAAAGTTTTATTAAAGATACCCTGCTACAGAGGGTCCTTACAGAACCTTCTTCGTGTGGGAAACCAAAGGACCAGTTGAGCATGGGCAGTAAGCATGCACAGTTTAAGACAATATGGGATAGTAAACCAGGAAAGAACATACAGAGTGATACCAATAAAGGATCTCTGTGTTTGTTTTGCTAATTTGATGCTCTCTCTTGATTTAGTATTTGGAGGTACGATTTGTCAAAGGTCTATGGTGTGCAAAACACAAGCAGCTTTTTGTACAACTGTGATTTCAATTGCTTTTTTGATTGAGTGTTCTCTTTGTCTAATTCCCAGGATGGTACTAAAATATATGGAAGATGTGGAGGATTTTGTGGAAAATGTATTCCTAACACAGTTATTGGTCTTCAACTTCAAATACAGTGAGAACGTTGTTGTAGCAAAAGCATCAAAACAGGGACATCTGCCATTTGTGTGCAAATTGTAGGTGCTGTGTATATATATTTTAATTCTTTCATCTCTGTAACACTCGTTACTGTAATGCTCACTACTAAGAATTCCTGTTTTCTTCAGTGTTTATTCAGGGATGTATCTGTTTGTGGGGTAGCAAGTGCATAAATCACAATCATAGACCTTCAGGTTTTAATGGAGAGGCATTCATTCAATGTACAGTATACATTAGCAAGTAAATTGCACTGAGGTTACTACCATGGGTAACACTCTAAAACGTACCGTAATTGCAATACTTTACCTGCAACTAATCAGTGCAATTGTTTTTCCCCAGTATTCAGTATAATTTATACTCTCCTGGTTTTTTTGATCACCTGTACTAAAATATAGAAAGAAAAGATTTATTGCTATATAGAGAAGACAGGTAATAATTTAAAATACTTCCAATTTTGTGAAACCTTTTAGGAACTATCCATCAACAACTTAGAGCAGAACAGTATATAACCAACACACCTGAGGTAGTTTCTATTGATCTGTGTGTTTCTCTGTCAGTAAAAGCATTTTTTCCCCACCCTTTTCATTATATTCTTTGTGGTGCTCAAATACTAGCAGTAATCTGGAGAAGTGTGGTTTAAGCTCTGTAGTCTCTATAGCACGTTAAACACCTAGGCTTAGTTCTGTTGTGGTTACAGCAAAAGAGAATAAGGAAATGAATTGCTTGGAAAATACGATTTTAAATCCCTGCCTCTCATCCAAGTGTACTGTAAAAACAATGTATTCGGTTTGCCAGAGCATCTTGTGTGTGATTGTGTTTACTTAAACACTTTCCACATACACCTTACTCCTTTATTCTGGCCAAGGGCATATTAGTAAAGGTTGTAGTGTGTGTCCCTCTTAAATAGCAATTCAACATAATTTTCAATAACCTTAGTGAAAACCCTGGGCAGAGGCAGAATCAAGCCCCAGCGTGTTTTTGGTGTCCATCTTTGACTCAGTTGAATTTTTCAATGCTTGTAAATACAGTTCTAACACATGCTAGTTAAAATTATTTCTTCCAGAGAAGTAATTGTATGAAAGTTACAATATTTTTAAAATGTTCTAGATCTTTGATTTGCTGTTTCGTATTACTAAGGTCCAGGACTGTAGAAATTTATGCATGTAAAGACAAGGCATTTCAGGGCCAACTCTCAGGTATTCAGAATAAAATTTTCTACATGCATAATAACATACATTATGTAGCAGATAACTATACATGCTTTTTCTGACAATATGCATTCTGTAAACCAAATATTTGTTTTGCATGCCAGTACAATTGGTAGATCAAATGGCAGCTATGTCATATTTTTACCCACAAAGAGCTAGCCATGGATTAGCAATATGTACTAATTAGAAACAGTACTGTACCACAAAAGTGTAAGCAGCTACTTTAGATAACACATGTAGGTAATTATTTTGTGATCTCTGCATCAGAAATGTATTTTTGCACTATGTGCCTTATGTTAGTTGTAAACATTAATAAGAACATAAAACCTTATTTTCCTAGAAATGTTTACATTTATAATTAAAATCCTGTAATTTATAAAATATTTATATAATAAATATGCTTGTGTGAATGGTATCAGAGTACTTTTTTTTCATATCTGATGCTTAGTACAAAGTGTTGCAAAAACATTTCAGATTGTTTATGCACAGAATAACTACATTCTTAATACCTCTGCACAGTCATACACATTGACTTATAGTGTAATAAATGCCACACAAGCATGTTACACTCATAGGAATATTTTCCATGAAAGCAAATCCTACTTCAGAGGTACCAACTCCATGTTTGTGTGCTCTTTCCAGTTGTCCCCCCATATTCACCTATACCTTTCTTGGGGGGTTACCCTGTAAACCATTCACTGAAATAACATAGAAATCTGAAATAATCTTCCTCCTCCTTGTGCTAAATTCCTTTATAGCATGGTCCCTTGACAACTGCTTTAGTAGGAGAGCTGCAGTCTTCCTCCATCCCCAGGAGGACCATTTTTTTTTCAGCCCTGAAACTTCAGTTGAGGGCTAGGAAGCACTCAGCTCTGCTGCCACACAATCACTCTGAAAATCCTCTACCAAAGTTACTTTTAACCCAATATTGAACAGAGCATGTTTTTATTGGGCAGTAGTGGTGATTTTTGACTAAAAATGTATTTTTTATAATTAGACCAAGCCCTGTGGTCAAATGTCAACTTGTGCGTAAAACAGCAGTGCGTTGTATTGTAGTTTTCTGCATCTTTTCTTTCTTTTATCCTCGCTTTGGCGTTTCAGCCCTACTGTAGGGAAAAAGCACTTTTGTGTTCTGGCATTTTGTGAATTCCTTGTGTTGGGATTTTGATTTTGTTGAGAAGAAGGCCTTAATAAATCACCCTATTTTAACTTGCTAGCTTCTCATCCTGAGAGCAATTTAAGGAAAACATGACCCTAATGGTGAGCTCTGAAGAAGCTGGAGACTTGATGTTGCTGACATGTTAGAAGGTCCATGTAGTAAAATGAGAATCATGGGTAGTATTTGCAGTATGAAGTTTCAATCTCCTTTAATTGACATTGCTGTGGATTTCCATCACAGTGGGCAGCCAGGATGCCTGCCAGAGTGGAGAGGTGCTCCATGAGAGTGCTGCGAGCTCCACCTCGTGGGTCTATGTGTGCCGAGCTGCCCACAGCTGGTCACAGCCACACAGCTCTTCAGCTTTGGTGGGTGCTTAGGAAATTAAGTGCTTAATTGTCCTGTTGCTGTTGCATTCAGAAACAAAATAGTGGGAAATTATAATAGTTAGAGATGGTTGTAACAATACTTTTGTTACATGTCTTCTAGGACATTTTCAATCAGGTCAATGGCAGCATCAAATATTAGGTGACAAAAAAGCACTTACTTGCTTGTATATATGCACACCACATACATTGTGATTATCTGAATACTGAATGCCAAAGATGGAGTGGCTGCAAAAAACCTTGTTGCTCACATTTATCTAACAAAATGCCACTTGGTGTCCATTGAAATGGTGTACTTGCCATGTGGCAGCACCTGTGGCCTTTCTTGATGAAGACATAATCTAGATGTCTTCTAGCTGTATTTCCTCAAAGATTATATCTGGGAGGTAGCAGGGGAACTGGAAACCCTGGTTCTGGGTCCACTAGCAGGTCTTTGTCCTAGCTGATTTCATCCTTACATGATCTGTTGTGCCACTCTTCCTGTAGAGAGAAGCAGAATATGTCCAGGCATTTGATCTAGGACACATAAATGTGTTGTACAATTTGTGAATCCCACATTCATCGGAAACATTGTAACTGTATGATTTCAGTATTTGTGTCTATGAAGATTTCTGATGGATGGTCAAGTATTTTTCTTATCTACCTGAAAGGCTCTAATAGCTAATACATACTCAAAAAGATGAGAGAATGCTTTGGAGTTTATCTTCCTCTCCTGTAACCTGGAATATATTTAGCATAATTTCTCAGCTTTGTTGATTATTTTAAGTAAAAGTTAAACATTAACAAGGAGGGTGTTTATGTCTTTGCAGTTTTATGGTAGCAACACATGAGATCCCTGAGAAATTCAGAATTTGAATAAAATATTACTATCTGGCAGGTGCTTTCTATGTCGTGCAGGGCTTTATGTAAGCTTAGTGAGGAGTGTGAGGGATTGGTTTTCATTGTTTCTGTGAAGAAACAAATAGATGCCTGAAAATTGGTGTTCTGTGCCTATCAGAACTGAACTTGAATTAGAAGTGGAACAGAAATACGCTGCAATATTTTTAACCCTAACTTAAAAAATCGAGAATGGGGAAAGTATGTACAAAATAGTTTCGAAGCAAGATAACTGAATATTTAAATGTGAAATTAAAATGAGCATTATATATGAACATTGCAATTGAGCTTTCATAGTAATCCATTTTGGCTTTATTTATAAGTTAAAACAATGTCTGACTATACTCCAAAGAAGATTGCCAGAGCCTTTTCCAAAAATTAGCTTTTATAATACAATACACTTCCATATTTCTAGTTTTGGAGGGGAGTACTTGAGCTATGAAATGCCAAAGGCTGCACTTAAGTGCCTTTTTACTTACTCATGTGTTGAACAGTTACATGTTATCTTCCTCAACACAGGTAGGACTGGAGGTCAGCATGGCGAAACTGATATAATGTCCTCCAAGCTAGAGAATGGCAACCTGGGGGGAAGCCTTTGTACCCTCTGGATCAGCTCATGGTCTCTCTTACAAGGCCTGATTTGCTCTCCTGTAGCACTTGTCCATCTTTTCCTGACCATTTATGATTTTTCAAGGTGGTCTCATTGTATCTATGGATTAAAATAAACTTTGAGGGAGGCTTCATCAGCCTCTCTCTGATGTGCTTTGGAAGCAGCCTACACAGATCATGGAAAAAGTAAAGTATTGCTTTTAAAGTGCACTCCTGCTCTGTGATAGTCTTTCCTTCAAACAGAGCAGGAAGATGTGATGGTAGCAGGGGAAAATTACCTGTGTTTTATTCAAACAGAAGAACAACCTATCTGACTTGGAGTTGAATCTGACTTTTAATCTTCTCATCCACAGAAGGTGGTTTTCTTTTGCACAATTATTAAGTTTATTTTGCAAAACCATAGCTTGAGAGGCTTTGCTGGGCTTTGTTTATCCTGGCTTTAGAGAAGGAATCTGTGCTCTGTTTCTGATAAATTTCTCCTTGTGCTCAGTTATGACAGATATTCCTTTGAATTGACTGTATAAAAATACTGTAGCAGCAGAGCTGAGCAAAGATCTAACTGTATTTATGTCTATATTCTGCCTTTAAACATGAACAGCTGTGCATACACTCATCTGTCTCATGTCTGACTCTGTGCTGCCGTCCAGAACCTTTTCCTTTTTAATAAACAAATATTTCCTTCTTTAATCTGTGCATGTATTTTATCTCTGTTCCTGCAACAGAATCTTCTTGTCCACATATGTTTTTCAAATCTTATTTGTATAATTAAACAAAGCATGCAGCAGGGAGAACCCATGCTGTAAATGGTAGAGAATTACTCTCTCTCCCAGTAGCTGAAATAAAACAAGCTATTTCTGTCTTGCACACCATTACTATTTTGCTTTGGAAAGCAAAACCCTGCATTTATGAATACTGAAAGACTCTTTTTGAAAGTACAGTATGGACTTATTTTACAGTATGATTTACAGAAGCCAGGAACATTCAAGAAGAGCTCATGAATTTTCTATATGCAAAAGGCTGGAGTGATTCATAGCAGGAGCATATATTTATGCCTGATGGGATGAAATCCTTTTTTGCACTTTAGTTGTCTCTGGCAGTCATTCAGTGATTGTGGCAATGACATTCATGGTCAATTCATCATTCTCCAGGATTTTTTCGATGTTCCTCTGGAAACCGGCATAATTAAAAATGCACAGGACACAAACTGAAATTTGTGCTTGTAAAGTCAGAAGGTAGAAAGTTCCTTTTGGTAATTTGTATTTGAAATATCTTGTAGAAAAGGCTTGTTGTAAAAACATTTACTTAACACTTCAGTAAAGAAAACAGCAACCCTACCGGTATTTGTGTCCCTAGAAGGTCTGCAACTCAGACAGGGCTAAGAAAGCTGCCACAAGTAGCCCCTTTAATCAGGGTTTGCAAGTTAACTAAGAACTCTTTTGCCCTTCAATGATTGTTTTCTGTCTTAGGTTAATCACTACTCTTGCTGGGAAAGTAACACTGCCCCCAGTTCCTTAACTAAATTTCTGCTTGTAACTTCTGAGAGAGGGAAATGTGGAGTAACTTCATAGTTGTTACCTCAAATAGAAAACACACAACCTGTGTGCTAACATAAAAGCAGTTCTAGAAAGTGCACAGTAAAAAAAAAAAAGAAAAAAAGAGATTACTTTGCTTCTAAAGTCCTCTCTTCCACGCCAGGGTTAGAGATTTGTTGCTGCTCTTTCTTATGTAGCCAGGTATATTTTTCATATTATGCTGCCAAATACTTACTCAGAGAGATTATTTTGAGCTGAATTTGTGGAGAATGTAGACAGGCAGGCACAAGAGGGAGATTTTCTTTGAAGTACACTTTCCTGCAATGTGTTTGCCTGGCCAGCTGTCGACAGCATTGCTTCATACGAAATTCAACATTCAGAATATTTTCAAAGCAGCGAAGGAAATGAACTCTGGGGCACTGTTTCCAAAAGTAACTTACATCCCTGTTTAAGCAGTATGGGAAGGGCTTTATCCTTAAAATGGAAACAAGCTTCTGGCTACCTGAAAATCTTATCTAGCCCGTACTCAAATGAAAACCCCACTTTGTTATCAGTGTTGTGTTGCTACTGCTGTAAGAATCATAAAATTTTAATTAAAAATGTATCTACAGGCAATTCCATTCTGTACAGCACCTTTTTTTTTTCTCTCTGTTTTGTTCCACATGCTACAAATATTGTTTCATGACTTTTGGATGAGCCTGTATTTTCTAACCAAAACCACCTACTTTGGGATAAATTTTTTCTTCAGTTTTGTTTTTCTGCTTTACTTACTGAAAAAGGTGAGGTAGCATATTTTAATGTTATTGCCCTAGAAACACATATTCAGGTAACTCCATATTTTAATATTTCTACCCATCCCCCAACATCCACACTCCTCATCAAGCCTGTGGCATTTTCCATGTCAGAAGGCAGAAGCTGGCACAAGCATAAGAAGCAACTTGGCAGTTTTCTGGTTTGGGTTTTTTTTTTTTTTTTTGTCAATTGGTGTGACCACTGTTCAGTACAATAAAAGACTTCTGGCTCTGATCCCACAAGTCACCATACCAGGGTGCATTTCTAGCCCTCCACTGAATCCCAGTTATATGTGTGTAATTCTGCACTGGTGCAAGGATCTAGTGTGGGGATCCAGTTCCCCGTATTTGAGACCTCAGGCTGGGGTTTTTTTTTTACTTCTATTCCTGGCCATGTGTCTTCCTCTAGTATTTTGGCCAGGACAAAGCACGTGGTTATTTTTCACCATACATTACTGCTAATAGGAAAAGAGGAGAAATGGTGTACACAGTAAAACTTGTGGGTTTTTTAATCGGGATTTGCTGTTTAAACTTTTTACTTAGAAATGTTACCAGTTAAATTCCCCATTGCCACACAAGAATTACTCTGAAAGCAGAAATTTCATGTACATCTGCAAGCGTATTTTGCTCTAAAACTCTATCTAGTTGTATCCTGTGCTGCTAATTCACACAGCCTTTACCATATGAACCCAAACTGAACAACATGACCAGTGCCATGCCAAGTATGAGCTAAAAATATTGGAATATTAGATATGAAGACATTAAAATGATCTCTTGGCATGCAGGAGGCAGACTGTCATCCCTACATTGCTGCAACTAGGAGATGAGAGTCTCAAACCTACATCTACCTCCTAAAAAGAGCATGCTCCTAATTGCCATATTATAAAGCATGTCAAAGAGTCTTTCTTGCATATATAAAGCCCCTGTTTGTTTGTCTGGGAAGTGATTCAGTTTTCCACACTCATCTGATTGACCCAGTCCTTGATCCAGTGATACTGTGTTGATCCTTTGTCATCAGAAAAGGGTTTGTCCATGAGCCACAAAGGAGAGAGCTGCTTCCATCCAGCATGGACTTCAGTGGTCAGTGTAGAACTCATATCGTAGCATTAACCTAGAGGCAATATGGCAGCTGGTTCCTCAGAAGCACCTTCTGTCAATCTCATAACTGAGCCCTATTTCTTTCTGCGGGTGCCATTAAGAAGCCTGGGCATTCTGTGTGCAGCTGCTGCTTACATGACATAGGAGGGCACCTCCAAGGCTCAGCACTGGGGTATCTGCTCTCTCCTGCTCAGGACAGATCTCGTTCTTTCCTGCTGAAGTTCAGGAGCACCTGTCTTTCACCCTATTGGAAATAGTAAGACAAATCAAATATGAAAGACGTCTTCTTCAAATCTGCAATTATATGGCTTAGGATTCTTGGCTGTTCTTAGCATTTATTACCTGCAACAAAGTTCACAAGTTCATTACCGTAATAACAAGAGGCACCAGCTGACATCAGCAGTCTATTTTATAACCTCCTATACAACCAGAGGCCTAAGGGTAGGAGGGCTGTAACAGGCTGTACAATGAAAGACATAAGGTGAGAAAAAACTGTTAAAAACTGTGAAATAATCTGTCTGATGATTTTCCATCCAGCTCCCTGCATACCTGCACTGAAGTTAAAGGTAATTCTTAATACAAAAATGTGACAAGAAATATTAAACGGGTCTTGCCAGGCATTAAATAAAATCTTGCCTTTGCAGCTACATATACTCTACTAAGTAGTGGCAAAACACAGTTCACCTCCGTATGTCTACAGCTATAAATTCCCGCTCTGAAGCAGGGATCCCTCTTGCTGCAGAGAGCCTCTGGCATTTCCAGTACCTGAAAGAGGCCTATAAGAAGGCAGGGGTAGAACTTTTCACAAAGGTTTGTAGCGATAGGATGAGGGGTAATGGTTTTAAGCTAGAAAAGGGTAGATTTGGATTGGATATTAGGAAAAAGTTGTTTAATATGAGGGTGGTTGATCACTGGAACAGGTTGCTCAGAGAGGTGGTGGAGGCCCCATCCCTGGAGACATTCAAGGTCAGGCTTGATGGGGCTCTGAGC
>JAVSBS010008712.1:105692-138007 GCA_033124195.1 Coracias cyanogaster
CCTGGAGACATTCAAGGTCAGGCTTGATGGGGCTCTGAGCAATCTGACCTAGTTAGAGATGTCCCTGCTTATTGTAGGGGGGTTGGACTAGATGGCCTTTAGAGGTCCCTTCCAGCCCAATACATTCTATGATTCTATGTGCTGCTCTGGAATGTGTTGACACACTGTCTGAAGAGCAGTGCAGACCAAAACAGCATCAAGAAACATGGTGACAATTTAACACCACAGCCAGCAAGGCAGAGGTCATGCTATACCCCAGCACTGTTTAACTTATCATCCTTGGAGCAGGCCTGAGCCTGAGAGTGAAGAGACCCTCCTCATCCCTCTTGCATATAGCTTATGCCCTTCACTTCTGTTGCAGAACATCATTGCTACCAACATTAGCTGCAAATACCTTTAACATTGCCAGGCAGGGGAGATGCAGGATTGAAACACTTGGTAATGTATTCCCATGTATGGGACTAGTTGCACTGGGTCACTATCACCATTCCCGCTCCTCATTAACAGCAATGCTAAATTGGATCATTGCTTTTCCCTGGGTGCATTTTGAAGGAGGGGTATGCTCACTTGAGGAAAACATCTTGAATTTTTAAGAAGTTGCAAAAGAGTCTGTAACTCTGGCAGATTGCGAGGGAGAGGAAATTTGTGGTTTTGAATAACGTAAAGTGGCGCCAGCTCCTCCACACTTATTCCAGGGGAAATTTTATTAACAGTTGAGAAATAGAGTCTGACTCCAAATTTCTCTATCAACAGACCTTTCAGATACATTGTCCTCAGCTAATGCAGCAGCAGGAGGGCTGGCTACAAGGTGTCCACGGGCAGAGCTGGCACAGTTGGATTGCCAAATCGAGCCCATGCAGCCCTTGACACCTCTCTTAGAAACCCACAGCGTGGTGCATTCATTTGCTACAAGTCTGTTTTGCTGTGCTGGCTGCTGCACAGCAGCCCTGGAAAAAGCATGCTCTGTATTTTGGTGAACATTGGCAACAAGGGAGGAGTACTATGACAGCTCTGCAAGCAGGAGTCTGGAGCAGCGCGCTTACCCAGATGGTCCCTTGCCATGGTGGAACTCTCTGACCGACTCACACTGGCTCGGGTTAGAAACCCGGGACAGAAGTTCACCAGTCAGGATTGGGGAACATCTGGTTCACATTTACCCAGAAAAGTTTGCATCAGACACCAACTGTGTGGACTGATGGAGAGAGGGAGTGTATTTCTCAAGCATCTTCAGACTAGGCACAATTTCTGAGCTTGAAGTAATAAATTAGGGCTTAAGGAAACCATTTGAAATCCGGTGGATGAAGCAGAGACATTCTCTGAGAAGACATAACTGTTTATGTTAGCAATCTGATTTCTCTTTCCCCTTTGTTGTGCCAACTTTTAGAAGAATCTGCATTCAGCCTTTGGGAGAAATATTTGGCCTGCAAATGGGAAGGGTTGCTCTGCAGCACGGTAAAACTGCAGCTGCTCTAAAATGCTCATTTTATAGTATCGAGTGCACTGACACCAGTGTAATATTTAGAGCAATCCCTTCCTAATCATTTTCTTCAGCACACAGCAAACCCACAAGCTGAAATCAGGACCATGCCAGATGTTACCCTAACGTCCCACAAGATGGTGACAAAATAGTTCTAATTACACGCCACTTTGATTTCTGGTACATACAGACTCAGCGACTCCAAATATTTTCTTACCATCAGTTGCATTAAACTCTGCTTATATAATATACTTTGGGCATATTTTAATGGCTTACTCATTTGGCAGAGGTTTGTTCTTGCAAGTACTTTGTTGATTATATTTTAAATTAACTTCAGGACTACATAGCAAGTTTCATTCCTCCCACACTAGGAGTCACAAGTTCCCTAGATGATGGAGAAGGAAAAGCACTTTTATTGCTTCTAATCCATCCATTTGCCAGATTGCTTCCCCTCCCTCTCTGTATTTTTTTGTGTGAGGTCTTATGGTCCATAAATTCTTTTCTTTCTGAATTAATCATGAAAAAAATGGCCTGGTAAATTAGGCATAAGAAAGACGGCCACTGTAGAGCAGATACATGACCTTCAGAGGCAAAGCTGGGAACAAACGCGATGGGGAAGAACTGAGGCTCCAGAAGCACAGGATGGCTATAAATCACCTTCCCTACTCTTAGCCCCCAGGTAGTTTATCAGACTTTTAAAACTATGAACAATTTTGTCCATTCGCTTTTTTGAGCAACCAAGTTGAGAAACTTGGAAGAGGCCTGAACTGTAAAAAAATTGTGCCCTCAAACTGGCACTGAAGATGGAGCAGGCATCACACTTCAAAAACCGCTTGCCTTTGGAGTGGTGAATGTATTGTCCAATATTAGAAACAGTTGCTTCTCTGTGTCCTATTGTTTTAGAAACTATAAAGGAAGCAAAGCCCCTTTTCAGTCTGTCAAGGGACAACAGAAATATTCTGTAAATGCTAGTTATTCATTTCAACGAAAGTGGGAGCTGATTTTCATAGACTGAATGACTCCAGCCATTCAGATGCCTGAAAAAAATTGTAAAGAAAATACATTCCCAGCTGTAGCCATGGGTTTCTATCAATAGATGGCAAGATTCGACTAGTCCTTTGGCTAAGACTTGAAAGCCATTGGACCAGATTTTCAGAGGAGTTTAGACATCTAATTCTTAGTCATTTAAATATGAATATTTTCCACTTCTGGCCAGAAATACCATTTAAAAATTACTTATGCATTCAGGAGTCCATGTTAAATGCAAACCTTGTGTGATAAAGGAAGGCTGTGTGGAGACACTCAGCTTGTTTTGAACAAGCTTGTTTGGTTATCAGACGTGGTGCACCCATGTGAGCACGGCAGCCAGCCCAGGAAAATCAGCTGTGCTGGGGCGTGTGCTTAGATCATCTTCAAAATCTCACCTCCCGCTCTCAGTGCTGTAAAGACATTTGCTGCAAATTTCTTTCCTGTGGATTTTGGCCAGGACCAACAAAGGCTGATTGCAATGCACTTATAATTTTTAATACTACATATGAGATTCACCTGGATTTATTGTGGCAATGTTTAGCTCCTACCCTGGGAGACAGGATGCAGCCAGTTAGAAAAGCACACTTTGATGGCAGTGTAAGTGGAAGCAAGTGAGATGGTTTGAACTCAGGGATAGCCTTGTCCTCAGCAGCAGTAGCTTGGTAGGACTTGGTGGGACTTAGAATTTTCCCACTTTAATTCTAACTTTAGGGGTTTCTCTCCCTCTCCTTCCCTCTCCATGTCTCTTTCCTCAACACCATGTAATCTCCATCCCAGACCTGCTCCTTGGCAAATTCCCCCACAGGTGCATCTTCATGTAGTATGTGGTTCCACACCTCTGCTGTTGTCTGATGCTGTATTTGACACCTGGCAGTGGAGGAAACCCTGCCGGTATGGCCATGCTGAGTGAGTTCCTGCTGTCTACACCCACATTTAGCAGATTTTTACATATAAGCAAAGCAAATGATCACAAGCACAACTGTGCTTGTCTGGAAGCAGGCTGTTCACACTTGTATAATTTTCAAATAAGAAGCTAGATGCCTAAACTCATGTTCAAAATATAAATAAACATGACCTAATTTTAAGCATCTGCCATTCCCAGGGCCTTTGCAGACATTATTTAAATGTGCGATCTTTGGCACCCAGCTGGGAAAGTTTTGGCTTATGTTTCCAGAGGCCTGTAAGAAAGCTCACATGTGTGCCATTATTTTAAAGGCATTAACACAGAGATCTGACAGCAGGCTTCTGAACTTACTATCAGTCCTGGGCAAAGCATCAGTTACTGATAAATAGTTCTCTTTGCAGGAGAATGCTATCAGCAATGCCAGTTGATCTGGTTTTATGGAAAACAACTCTTGTCAGGCTCACCTCATATCATTTTTCAAGCTATTTTAACACAGATGTTTTAACAAAACAAGGTTTGTTGATAAAAGTTTTAAGACTGGTAAAGCTTATTTAGGCTTCTGCGGGGAATTTAACACAATCATTGTG
Organism: Coracias cyanogaster; assembly: GCA_033124195.1. NCBI lineage: Eukaryota > Metazoa > Chordata > Aves > Coraciiformes > Coraciidae > Coracias > Coracias cyanogaster. The sequence continues at coordinate 109,690 of JAVSBS010008712.1, forward strand.
TTTTTTCATTAGCAGAATCAACAAAAATGAAGGTGTAGAAGTGGAAACATCCTTGGATGACTCATTTTTCTAGTCAGACCCCACAGGGACTGGTTGTTGGCCCTATACAGCAATGAGGGGGAAAAATCAGGAAGCTATGAATGAAAAACAGCACAGAAAATGCAGAGGACCATCCTCCATTCTCACTTGGCTTTCCAAATAGGAGGCCAACTAGATCAAGTTGCTCAGGATCTCCTCATATAGCTAAGCTTTGAACATCTCCAGCAATGGAGATTCCGCAGCCTCCGTGCACCCTCTTCCAGTGTTTGACCACCCTCATAGTGGGGAAAAAGTTCAATTCTTAATATCAAATTGGAATTTCCTGTGTTGCGATTTGGGTCTGCTGCCTTATACACTTATTAAAAAGTGTATGGTTTTCTCTTCTCTGTATCACCCATTAAATTTTTGTAGGCATCAGTAAGGCCCTCCCCAAAGCTGTCTCTTCTCTGAACTGAACAAATCCAGCTTTCCCAGCCTCTCTTCATACACCTTGTACGTTACCTGCTGACCAACTTGCTTGGCCCTCTGCTGCACTTGCTCCACTTTGTCAGTGACTCTTGTACTGGAAAGGACCAAAAGTAGACAAAGTACACCAAACTTGGTTTCACAAGTACTGGACAGAAGGGAATTTGATATTTGCAAAGCCACTGAAAGTGCACCTCATCCTGTTGTCCAGATTTTTAATAAAGACATTGAACTGTATTTGTTTCAGTGTTCTCTGAGGACGCCACTATTAACCAGACATCAGATGGACTTTGCCCTGTTGCTCACCATCCTTAGTCTTGCTGTAGTCCAAGACCCTTGCCCATGTCTCACCAGTTTGGCTATAAGGATACTGTGGAAACACTTGCTGAAGTCAAAATAAACCATATATCCTGTTGTCCCCTTGTCCAGCTGCCAGCCATCTCATCACAGAAGGCTATCAGGTTGGTCACTGCCTCTGGCAAACCCACTCTGACTGTTCCCAACCACTTTCCTGTCTCTTGTGTCCTTGGAAACAGTTTCCAGGAGGATCTGCTCCATGAACTTTCTGAGACTGAGGTAAAATGGTCTCTTTGCTTCAGGCTAAAATGAAAGTCTGAATATTTCTCTACATTGGAAACAACTCCTAATACTCCTATTCAACCTCTCCATAGATGGTCTGGATGATCAGATTGAAAGTATTCTTACCAAGTTTGCTGGTGTCTCTAAACTAGGTGGTGAGGTGGACATGTCAATGCGGAGAACCATCTTGGACAGTCTGGAAGATGGGGCTAGCAAGAATAATATGAAGTTTTAACAAAGACATGCATGAGGTCCTGCATCTGGGACAAAATAACCAAAGAATCCAGTACAGACTGGGATCTATGTGGCTGGGGAACTGCCTTACTGCAAAGGACCTGGGGGTTCTGGTGAGTAATAAGCAGTGTTGGATTCTGGCCTGCATCAACAGGGCATTACTAGCAGAGATAGAGACATGATCACTCTACTTTATGTAATGTTTATCAGGCTGCACCTGGAGTTCTGTGTCCGGTTCTGGTCCCCACAATTGAAAAAAGGATGCATACAAACTAGACAAAGCCCAAAGAAAGGCCACAAAGGTGATCAAAGTGCTGTAGAACCTGCCCATTGAGGAAAGACAGAAAGAGTTTGGTATGGAAGCTTCTTCTTCGCACAGAGCCACAAAGAAAAGTCGAGGGATGACACGTACAAGTTGCACCAGGAGAGGTTTCACCTTCATAAAAGGAATAAACTTTTTGCAATGAAAGCAGTCATTCATTGGAACAACCTTCCTAAGAATATGGCAGAGTCCCCATCCCTAGAGGTTTTCAGGATGCAAGTGGACAGGGTGCTAGATAATCTCATCTAATCTCCCTTTCCCACAAAAGATTGTACCAGATGACCTTTCAAGATCCCTTCCAACTTGAGCCATCTTATGATTCTAATTCACAGGCACTAAGAGAGTGTGTGATTTGTAATTACTCAATTTATGAGTTTTTAAGACAACTATGGAGTCAAATTGGACCAGAATCAGGAAAAGACATGCATCTCCCGAGTTCCATGTCACTGCTTTATTCTAAAATGTAGTCAAATATTTTTTGAACATTATTCCTCCTCGTGGACATCATGATACATAGACTATTCACTTCCAGTGGACGTTAATCATTGTATCAGTTTCTATCTGCACAGGTCTGCTCAGGCTGGAAACTGCTGATTAGAGCAGAAGCAGAAGACACCTACAGTACTGGGGGGTGTATGAGCTGATTTTGCCAGCCAAAGCATAACTGCAGCCTCCACGGCCTGGAGAGCAATGGTGTGGGGAGCAGGTGTGGGCTGAGGAGCAGCACATCTTTCCAGGCCCCATGGCCTCTGAAGGAGATGTGGCAGGGGGGAAAGTGGTTCACTTTCTTCCACTGTGTTTTGCAGCCCAGTGAAGAGACCAGCCTCCTCCTCACTGGCTGACAGGCTGGGTGTGAAGTGCAGGCCCCTCTGCTCCACAATACCCCATACTGGGATGGGGACCTCTGGTAGAGGAAGGCAAAGTCAGGGGCAGAAAGGAGGGATGCTGTGACCTCTCTAACTGCCTCAGCAGGGTCCGGCAAAGCCCCGCTGCCAGAGCCCTTTGGCATGGCACAGAGCCTGGTGTGCATCCGTGCCGTTCACTCTGTATCTTTAGAATCAAGATCTGTCATCACTTCTGCTACCTCCTTTGCCTCTCTTCTAAAGAAAAAAAAAAGCTGCTTTCTGAAATTTCTGGAGCAAGATGTCCTCTGAAGGCTGCCTTGTGCTGATCCCACCCTAAAAACACAAAATGTTGCAGCATTTGGGAACATGCATGAAGAAGAAAAGCTCAGAGCTGGATTAAAGCCACTTTTGGCAAAAGATAAAAGACGATCTCTCTCTCTCTCGCGCGCACACACACACACACACACAGACAAACAGGGAAAAAAGCTCTCAGGGGCACAATCAATTACAGTTCATATCTCTTTTGGGCTGCCGGAGATAGTCCCTGGCACGGGCCCTGCTGGAGTGCAAACCAAAAAGGGATTTATAAAAACAAATCTTCAGCTGGTGCATACCTTGTATACCAGCATAGCCCACAGCAATTTGTAGAACAGGAGGAAGAGGACTAATATATCATGATACACAAGCACAATGAAAATTCTTCTATTAACTGAATTTCCTCTGGCCTTCTGTAGTGAACTGACTGAAACAAAAGCTCTGCTGTTTTATGCTGTTCATGAAAAGTTCAAGATTTTTGGAAATTTGATTCAGTTCCAACCAGGACAGACATAATCTTTACATATAGCTGTATGCATAAATACAGATAGAAGTAGGAAATCTGAAAAACTATTTAACTTAGAAAACTGAATATCTGATATGAAATGCAGACCTATTGATTGTGTATGGTCTTGTCCATTTTGCTGCTACTGGAAGTGGCTGTAAAACTAGCCAGAGTATGGACAGCAAACTCAGAGGGAAATTACACTGTAAGGTAACCTGAAAAAGTCACTAGACCTTTCTTGACAGAAACAACAATATGCATTTTATCAGTTGCCACTGAGAAACACCGCTCAAATGCAAATATTTGCAACCAACCCAGAATTAAATATTTGTTCTGCTATCAGGTGATCAGTGTTAGGTCATCATGACAGCCATGTAAATCTAGACTAACATGGCTACCGTGAGCAATGGGAAGCTGCACTGTGGTCACATAGGAAAATGATGTGTTGATTTGGTTATACAAAACATGGGGACAAGTATGGGAATTTTTCTGCAGGAATACATGGGTTTAATGTTGGAAAAGGATTGAAAAAAAGCTGGGCTGGAAAGCAATGGCTTGAGAGCCATCCTCATCCAGCAAATGCTTTGGGTTTGTTATGAGCTGAGCTGTGACTGTAAATGCCCCTTCCCTCCAGCTCCCAACAACAACAACCTCAACCTCCTCTTGCAAGAGATAAAAAAAGACTGTAAATACTTAATAGATGCCGTGGGTCCAAGAAGCAGGCTAAGAAATGTCATGGGCCATTGTTAGGGGTTGCAGGTCTTGGCATTCCCTGTGTGCACATGCTTGTGGCCAATGTCACCTCTTCCTGGTGCCAGCAGGGGCATGGAGGGGTCTTGGGTCAGGGATGCAACCTTGGCAGGGGGTTACTTAGACCAGACCTGCCACTGACAAGGATGTTCAAGCCACCACAGCCACAAATGCACATCACAGAAAGACAGCTGTGCCCTCAACCCATGTTTTTGAAATTGTTTCCTCTTGCATTATGACTTATTCCTTCTGCTAAGTGCCGGCAAGAGCTTTGAAATCACAGTCTGCTCACAAATGTGTCGGAAGAGGGAGACTAAGAGTAGCCACTGATTCATCATGAGTTAACTGATGTGAGACACAACCCAGGGTTTGTAAGGTACAGAGGAACTGACATGTCAAAGCAACATAAAATATAGTTGAAATCTTCTGGATAAGTGTTACCATTAATTATTCCACTTCAGCTTTTGGGCCAAAGTCTGAGGGGACGTGCAGCATTTCAGCCACTTCTATGAACCCTTGCACCGGGGAAATCACAAAGACTGTGCAAGTTATACACAATTTTTAGACCATTATACCACAGCCCCCAAATCACCATACAGCTGCTTTGCCAAGGTGCTTCTAAAGCATGCCTTTTGGGTGCAGTTGTGGCTGCAAGGCCGGTGCATTCTACTGATGCCAAATTCAGCTGTATGCTCCTGAGCAGACCTGGAGAGCACTAACGTGCTACCCATGGCTCCACTTGCCCCCCATACCCAAACCTCTGAGGCTTTCCTGGCTCTTTGGGCTGCAGCCAGCAGGCAGCACAGGGCTGTGCCATAGTGCTCTCCATCTCCAGCCAGTTCCTTCTCCCTCCCCACCCACCTCCTTCTCAAGCCTAATGCAAATGTGTTGCTTATTTATTTTGATGTTATGTTTGGTTTATCTCACACCTTTCCTTCATTCAAATTTTCATTTCTGGCCTCATTGCAGATTTTTCCAATCCAAGCACAGAGGCGTTGTGTGTGGGTGCAGGGAGGGAAGTGGCAGAAATTGAGACCCTAGCTTGGGGAGCAGCAGGGACTCATCTCATCCAAGGGGGCCCAGGGAGCTGCTTTAGGTTTTAGGAGCCCAGGAGGCCCCAGCTCGGGTGGTGGAATCTCAGTAATAAATAAAAAATTGAGTTTAAAGCTGTAACAAAGACAAGTTATGAGTGTAAATTAGAAACCTAAATCCTGCTCGACAGCTCTTAAGACCTGGGGCAACGATTTGAGCCACATGTCTGATTATAGTAAAGACATACTTAAATGTTGCTTGTAACCAAGCCTAATCTTCACCATACACAGTACCTCAATGTCTCCAAAGGGCAATCTCTGCCTTACAAGCCTAGGCAGCTGGTGTGGGCAGAAGAGCCTGAGGGTGGCATTGTTCCAGGGAAAGGGACAGGATCAGACCTGGTTCTGAGCAGGAGCTGAAGCTTTCTGTGGTTATAGGGGAAGAGAGAGCTGCTAGAGCAATTAACAGCCTGGTTTCTGGTGAGCAGACCTTTCCAAGGGCCAGGGAGATGTGCCTGAGTAGCCATTTCAAAAGCAGCCCAAGCTGTGCAATGCTTGGTGGGTCCTGTCACCCGTATTACCCCCGCACTGCAGGGCAGGGCTGATTTACCAGGCCTGAATTGGGATGCCAGGGTTCTGACAGTGGTTTCAGACACGCCTCTGTCCCAAGGAAGAGTTTGCAAAACTGGTCATTCAAAGTTTTACTAATTGTTACTGATGGTTAGTATATGCATGCTTCAAACTCTGCTGGATGTGGCAACTTTGTGCACTGCTTTTCATGCTCTCACCACAAAACGTGGCACGAGTTGTTGAGTTACTGAAAAAAATCAGCTGAGGACTATAGAGGAGAAGAATTGGTGGGGTGAGGGGCCTCAGTTTTCCCTTTATATTTTTTTTTTTAAACTGTTTTTCTAAATATTGTGGGGCATGTTTTGGAAAAATTTTAGCCATCTGTCTAACGGATATTAGTAAAGTGAAGACTGTGTTAAAAATAAAGTGCCAGGTTGTCCTCTGCAGAAAGTTAATAAAAAGAAGGAAGTGAAAGACTGCTCATTATTTTTAATGACTTTGCTTTCCAGCAGAGTGCCTGTATCTCCCTGCCTTTACATTCTGCCTTATTTCAGTTCATTACAGCACATTCAACTGCTCTGGAGAATGATGGCTTTGTTCTAAAGCACTGAATTTATCAAGAGGCCCATGGCCCAGCCTGGCCAGGCTGTTAATCACAGCCCCCCTGCCAGGAGGAGGATGCTGAGAAGAGCCTGATGCACGGTGAGTCCAGCCGGGACGGCTGGGAGCTCTTTGGTGGGGAGAGCCACACTGGGCACTAGCACTGTTGAACATCAAGCACAAAGCCATCATCATAGTTGATTAAGCGGTGCTTGGCGGCTGACTGAATATTTTCTGCATGCACATCTCTACATTTGTCTCCCTTACTGGCTCCACCTGACACGAATGTCTCATTCCCTGTCAACGGATATTGCTTTATTAACATTAAAATATAGGACACGTTTTACAGTTCAGAAGATGAAGATTCATGAGTGTGTAATTCAGAGCATGGTACCAAGAAAAGCACACAGAGCATTCAGCTAAACCTGCAAGCTCCTTGCAGGAAGCAGACAGCAGGTAGGAAAGCTAAAAGCAGAAGCTGCATTTCCAGATTTGAGAACCAATGAATTTCTCGGTAGCCTTGCTTGCTAAATTCCCTGCTGTGATTCTCTTAATCTAAAACTCTTCTGCTATGCTCTGCATAATTCAATTCCCACATTACAGCCAAGTTTCTTTAGTACTACTGTTGCAGTGATTTGTTTGGAAACAAGATGCACATTCTCTAGGGCTCAGAGGAATCACCAAAAAGGGTCCACAGACAGGCCCCAGGGTCCTAACAGGGCTTTTTCTTACAATTCTTCACAAACTCATTTGCGAGCAGATTTTGTTCTCATGCTCTGCTTCCTCTTCTTGCTTATTGATTGTTGTGGCTCTGAAGCAAGACTTGCATGATGTGTCTCATACATAACATGAGTGCAGAAGTCCTAAATGTGATGGAGAAGCCACTGCATGGCTTGGGGGAGCAGTAGGGGGTGCAAGGAGGCCTCAGACAGCTGTGCTCACAGCTGGAATACCTCCCTGGCTCTTTCCCTGCCTTTCTGGTAGCTGTCGCTCCTAGTCTCAGCTGCCACTCCTGGGGCTATGAAGGTTCATGGGAAACTAAATTTGGACAGTTCATAACTCCAAGAACCTTCCAGCATAAGTGATGGAACATTGGAACAATGACTCCCAAGACCAGCCTGGACAACAGGAGGAGGATCGGGTTTTCCTGGGGTTGGGGTGAGGGTTGGATGGGATGGCAAGGAGCTGGTGCTGACCCGTTAAATTCTAGGCACAGCAGGCTGGTTGACATTTTGAATTCACTTACCTTTTAACAAAGAACAAGGCCAAAAATAATTTATATTGGCAAACTACATTTTTTTCTGTCTTAATCCAGGAAATGAAAACTGTGAGCAGAAGTGTAGTCCCCTTGTCTAAACACTGGCATGCCAGTGTTTAGAAAAAAGGAACTCCACAGTGATTCTTCCCAATTGCTTGTGGAGTGAAACAAGGCTTCAGCCAGGGAGAAAAGTTAGGCTGTTCCTGCATGGAAACTCAGCACAGAGTCAGGCAGAGATTTTTTTGGGGGTAGGGGGTGTTGTCTGCTTGCCTTCCAGTCCTACTGGACACCAAACTTGTCTGCACCCTGAGAAGATGCTACAAAGCACTCCTCTGGCAGTAAGTTAACAAGAGAAACACTTGATAGATGCTTACTGCTACACGAATTTAAAAAAGAAGGGATTCGCTGGATTGCAGGAGAAACAAAGGAAGGAAATCAAAATGTTCAGGCAGATCATGTAAGGTCCTCATCCTGGCAGAGAGGGAGTTACTGGTTTCATTTCCCAGAGGCTAATCCTGCTCTAATTGACTAGTTATTGGAGTCTGAAGGAAAACAATCCGTGTGGCCATGGGGAAGGCGTGATTGCGGCTGTTGTGGGGGTAAGCACAGGGAGACAATAGGTTGCAGTGTGTGAAGTGACACGGGGTAACATTGGTCACGTGCGGTCTCAGCAACATAAAAGCCCTAACTGGGCACAGTAGTTAGCGCAGCACGATGGACAGGGAGCAGTGAGAACAGGCTCATGATTCATTTTGACTCAGTAGTTTCAAATGCACGAGTCTTCCGTGAGAAAAAGCTCAGTCTCTTTAAAAACACAGACCAGATGACTGGGAATCACATGTTACAATATGGTAGCTTTAGCTTACTCATGAACTATAAAAACCAAACTACATATTTACAAACCAAAACCAGGACAGTGAGATACTGGTTTTGTGAGAGGTGGTGATATGCATGTTGTATGACAGAGCTTTAAGGACAAATATACATCGAAATACGGTAAGCCTGTGAGCCAAGCAAAGGCTGATGAGATTTGCATTTTTCAGCATTGGGAAAATCTGTCGTGCTTTCCATTAACGCTGGAAAATTGTTTAGAGTCCGTAGTTTACATAATTAAAATACATAGCTAGAAAGGAATTCAAATTTGGGCTAAATTGCACTGAGGAAACTATGTTCAGTTTTGATCATTTTGCTTGACAAGGACTTTTTGGTATTAGAAATGCACCGAAGATATGCTGTTACTAAAATAAGAACTATTATGGAATGCCTAAGGGATACAATTCATTATCCAGATAAACTCTCAAATAAGCAGACATAAATGCATGATAAATGACAATAAAATTCCTGTGGAATTACTTATTTCTTCCATAATAGGCCAGATGATCTCATCCTATGAATGTTCTTATGGTGACTACCACAGTTCTCAAGGGAATTTCAGAAGACAGTGAACTCCAGGTATGGTTAGATAGTGTGAGTACATGGCAAATTTAAGAAACCAGACTCAGAAGAGGAAAATCCAGTAAACAGAACAATGGTGTAGAAAAAAGACCTTCTGACTCTTCAGATAAACTTTAATCTAAGACATACTTTCCTGCCTGAAACTGGTGGAAATGCCTTTTCTCCAGAAGGATTTGAAGGGGATGAAGATCCCATCAGATATTTAATAGCTGTGTTTTTAGAAGGAAAGTGTAAAAATCTGGTTGGACCAGGTTTTATGAGATTTTGGGCAAGACTTTTCAAGTAGGGTTTTTATTTGAGTGTTTCCAAGGGGAAACTGGTAAAAAAAGAATATCCTAAAGTTAGGAAACCAGAAGTATTTCATGTGGCCGGAGCACATGTATGTGCAGGTGATAGGCATGGCTAAGTAAGGGACAAGGTCATTGCAAAGCAAGGAGCCAAGGCACACCACTTGAGTTTGCAGATTCACCTGGCATACAGCTCTGGGGAGACAAAAAATTAGAAATGCTCCTCTTTGAACACAGGGTGTTGCAGCTGAGGGCAAGGACACATTTCACTTCACTGGTTCAAGGTGGGAACACTTCTGCCAACACTTGGTGATCTGCTTGGTGCTTGGGTGAATTGTTCGATCTGCAGTTTGTCAGGGAGGGCTTGCAATTCTAACAGCTGCTCCGGAATAATGTTTTCTTGTTGTACAGACAAAGACATACACCTGCACATTTTACTAAAGTACTCTGAAGTTAAAAAAATTCAGAAATTCTAAAAATCCCTTAAAACTTTGGTCTTTTTGCAAACCTTTTCATGTGGAGGAAGCAGCTGTTGTACAACATAGTAAACTAGAATAAACACAAGTGGTAGAGGCAGGGAAAAACATTCTCAGAGAAATTGGTGCGTTTCTCACTTATTAGGACATTTCCTTGATTTTAAGCATAACTTACTCTGTTTCAGTCACATGGTTTCTGCACATTTCCTTTGAAACCTCTGTAATTCTTTCTGGCAGAGATCTGAGGTAATACAGTGTAGTCTCATCTGGGAACAGTATCCTAGAAAAGTGAAAAAAGCTGCAAAGAAAATAATAATTTTAAAAGTTAGCATTGAAGAGCTTGAATGAAAAATGGGACTTGATCAGAGATAAGTGAATCTCATCGCCTGATGGCTTGGGCAAGACGGAGAAGGAGGAGATTGGTGTCAGCCCACCTCGTGTGCTGGCGAGCCTGGGAGATACATCCCTTCTCCAGCCTCTGGGACTCATCAAGCCCCATTTCTGGTGCACTCAGGTTTCATGGCTGACTGACTTTTAAACTCAATTATAATAGGAGCAAGGCATGAACTCTCTCCTCAGTGGAATCTGCCCAGGAGAGAGAAACTGTGACTCAAGAGTCAATGACTTGGAGATTAATAAAGCAAAGCCCTGAAACATGCTTTCTGCAGTGCTGGGCCCACCAAATGCTACAGGATCATTCATTTCCCCAGGAGAGGACGCCAGCATGAACAAAACACACAAGCTCCTCTGTCACTAACCAGCTCTGGGGGTTCAGCAAGGGCTGAACACTGAACAAACACTATGAGTGCACCTACCACATCCCACACAGTGCAGGGTGGGATCTCAAACCCCAGGGAGCTGACAGGTCCATGAGGCACAGTGTCGTGCCCTGCAGAGACACTTGCCAAGGTCCCAGAGCAGCATGGCCACATCAGCATAACATCTTGCCTGGCCTAATTAAAGAAATAGAGCTAATTAGGCCAGGCGTAGTGCCATATTGATTAGATGGTAGAGACACAGTCCTGACATCTGGATGTGCTAGCAGGATAACATAGTACTTGGCTTCCATGTTACCCAGATAAATCAGAGCCTTTATTCTCCGTAAAAGTCAGCATGGTGCTGCTTGCAAGGACTGCTTTCACAGGGACTTTAATGCTGTATTGTGTTTTGTTTTTCTTTAATATTACCCAGAACTCAACAATCATCTCCTGGTTTTGTGGGCACAGTTCCTGAAATAAGATTAACTTTGTCTCCGGGGTCATTTTCCAGCCAGCAAACCAAAAGCTGTGCAGGAGAACGAAAACAAGGCAAAGAGAGAGAGAAAAAAGCAGGCTGTGTTGCAGACATTCAATTTAAGATATGAAAACCTTTTGGGGCTTTTTATGGGGAAATACATAAACCCACAGGTTAGGATTTTCATGTCCAAGCCCCCATGTTTGTCTAGCTGCAAGGAACTGATGGTTTCCTGGATGGGGGTTGTCGCTGAACATACCAATCATTTCATGGATCCGCTTTCCCATGGATCCTACCCCACAGCCTTCTCTGTCCAGACCCACCCCACAGCACAGCACCCTGCCAGCAGCCATGCTAGCTCTGCAGACATCCTGAAGATGACAGCACAGCTACAGTAACTGTGCGTGGAACTGTCCTCCTGGTAGTTCTTTTGTGTAGCCACTATTTGCCACTTCCATTCTCATCACCTAGGACGTTTCAAAAGGATAGAGGTATTTTCTTTTCCTAAATTATTCTAGTGGGGCTGTGAGAATGTTAATATTTATGGATCTGACTAGCTAGGAAATCAGGCCTCTTCATATCACAGCACAACCATTTTGAAGATCCTGTTTCAAGGAAAAGTGAATAATCCTAAGGTTCAAGCAGGGCTAAGAAAAAAGGGAATATTTTATTATCTGTGGTCTCTCTGATCAAAGCAATACCAAAAGTATTTCTCTGTCTGCAGAGAAAACAATGAAGAATGTAGAGTAGGCAGAAAACCTAATGCTCATTTAATAATAAGGGTGCCTGTACTTCTGACCCCCCCTCCCCACCAAAAAAAAGAAGAACAGTACAGCCTTTCAGTCTGCAAGCATGTGCACACATCTATATTTATGAGGCTGTGGACGTCTCTATTTTCTTTGATTTCAGCCTGTAAAGAAATGCAAAATTATTTTATTCTTCTCTCCCTCCCTCCACGGAGGAGGTGATGGAGCTGTTTTACTTGAGAGCAGACAAGAGGGGGCACTCATGCATTTTCTACATGAGGGCTTTTGATTTACAGGGTTAGTTGGTAGGAAACGCGTCAGAGAGAATCCTCGTTGGGAATGATTGCAGGAAAAATACCAAAGTAAGATAGGACCATAAAGAAGCAGAAAATTTGTCAGAAAGGGGAAGAAGAAAAATGGAGGTGCGTGGGTAATGTTAGAAGACATCCTGGTGCCGCCCTGCGCTGAGAGGCCTCACTCTGCAAATCTGCTAGGTGGGAGGACGAGGTGTTGCAGAAGCAGAGATGGAAGCAAAGCTCCTGTGGGGGTGAAATAAAGGCTGGGTCTGAAGTGTAGTCCACAGCAGTGGGCGAAAGCTGGCCTCAGGCCCCTTGCAAGCTTTTAAATTTTCAGAGTAATGAAAAAGAGCAGGATAGGGGCTGAGAATAGCTGTAAGAGATACAGCTTGAAGGGCAATCCTCATTTTACTAATGAAACAGTTTGGGCTGCCTACACAGGGTCACTCAGGAAAGTTAAATAAATCAATCCACTAAAGGTGTGAAGTCAATTTATATAAGTTATAGCACATTAAAGCTCTGTGTGAATAGTTTCATTCAGGGCAAATAGCCTTAGATTACTACTGCTTAATTTTCTAGATTAGCGGAAACAAAATATGTTTTGATAACAAAGTATAACAAGATGGAGGGAGAATAAACATCCAGTTAGTAAATTAGTCCTGCATCTATGGTCTGTCTTTCGTTTTAGCAGCAGAAAATCCAAAGCTACTCAGCTGGAAAAATAAAGTTTATCATGCGTTATAAATATCATCTAATGACCTTAGCTGCGAAAGGTTGTAAGAAAGAGAAAGCATGTTACGGCAACAAAGTACAAACCTCACAGTGTTTGCTGCGAGTCCCTTTTGCTGCCTGCATTTCTCTGTGGACACCTCGATTGGAACTGAACCATATTCCTGCTGCAAACAGCAGAGTCAATTCGCTGTGAATTAACTTTTACCTAACACAATTTAACTCAATTAGCGGATAGTGATATTATCAGAAACATAACTAATTCTTTTGTTAAAAACAACATTCATCTGCTCAGTTAAGTGAAACATCAGTCCATCAAATCTCCGCCTTGCTTGGTAAGCTTCCCCTCTCTTCCCTCAGCTCGCCCCCAGGCTCTCCTCAACTTTTTATTTTTGGACCAGTAAAATGAGCCATGCTTGTGTTTTTTTTATCTTTTGTAGGATTCTCCCAGTGGTCTTATCATCATCCCAGGCTCTTCAAGACATTTAATCTGCTGTACGAATGAAGAACTTCTGACGCCACAATAAATAAGTGAAACAAAAATAAGGTAATTGGCTGAGGGTGGGATCACAGAATCACAGAATGCCAGGGATTGGAAGGGACTTCGAAAGATCATTTAGTCCAATTTCCCTACTGAAGCAAGATCTCCTAGATCAGGTGACACAGGAACGCGTCCAGGTGGGTTTTGAATATGTCTAGAGAAGGAGACTCCACAACCTCTCTGGGCATCTTCTCCAGTGCTCTGTCACCCTCACCGTGAAGAAGTTTTTTCTCATATTTTTGTGGAATGTGTTTGTGGGCACTAGTTTGTGAAATGTACATCCTCCACAAGGAATTGTAAGTGCCTTCTGAAAATCATCACTTCCCTACTACAACTTTGTTCACTGCTTATTAAAACCAAGATTGGGATTTTTCGAGCAGGTGAGTTTCACTAGTCACTTCAGACACCTTGTACCAGATCACTGAGGATGAAATTAGATTAGACAAGGAAATATCGCACAGCATAGATATGATAGCATTACAGGTCTGACTTTTTTTTAAAAATTATTGGCCATATGTAAATAGGTTTTTCATTGAACTACTCTATTGTTGAAAATAAAGTCCTGCCACAGACTTTGCCCTAGAACATTGAAGTGCTGGGGCCTGAGTTGTGGGCCTCAAGTTCGAGTTGACCTGTGAATGAGTCACAACCTAGCAGAATGTTTTGGTTTCCCTGTCGGCTTCATAATGCAGAGGCAGCCTGGCCCACCTGTGTCTTTGTGGCTGTGCCCCTACCCAGGTGGTCGTGGTTGGGGTGGGGTGAGGCCAGGATTATACCAACCAGGAGCTGGGCAGTTGAGGCTTCTACTGGGGCTAATTACATCTTGCTGAGCTCTCTTGGTGGTGTCCTTCCACATGAAAGGCCAGTGAGGGAGCAATCTCTGTCTGTTGTGTCCAGCAGGCGATGCTGGCACCACAGTGGACAGTGGAGGAGCTGGGTCCATGGGAACTTATAGCAGGACTGTTTGAAGGAAGACTTCTGAGGAGATGTTGCTGAGTTCAGTGTTGGCCTGTGTGATCGGGCAACAGATGGCAGCATAAAATGATGATGGCTGAATCAGCACAACAAACATCCTATCCACAAATATGTTGATGTTCTCAAGGGTCACATTTTCCTTTTGGAAGTGGGAAAATTTCAGGCTTACTTTAGCAAATTTCTGATCTATTTTAACGAGATGGGTTTGGAAAAGTAACGCTAAATCGAGTATTACACAGTTTCCATGATTCTTAGTGGAAACTGCACAGGAATGTGAAAGTGGGAGGAGCAATCCAATATGAAAATGAAAGCAGTGTAGTTAACACTGAGATGTTTACAGCATTATCTTAAAAAAAGAAGTAAACTCCTGTTTGGGGAAAACAGGCAGGCTGAAATTAGATTACTGAAAGTTACGTACCCCAAAAGTGGCCTAAAAGGTTAGAGAACCTCAGGGTCCATGATCGTATCCCCTAGTTTAGAGGCAATGTGTATTCTCTGTATAACACATTTGTTGTGTAAGACTGATGAGATAACCTGTAAAAACCCAAGACATTACTCACTACATGGATCACTTAATGAAACCATAAGCAGTATATAAAACAAGAACCTTATGATGGTTCTGTATTGCCTTTTCAGCAACCTGTTCTCTCTTTAATTCCATTTTTTTCCCCAATAAGCTAGTAGAATTGTTATGCAGTATACAGCATTTATACAGCAGAAGACAGCTGGGTTGAGGCCTATAGTCTCCATCACACCACATAATTAATAATCTTTTTTTACTACCTTCATATTCATTGTTATTAACTCTCATTGCCCCAAAAGCAAAGAGTAGCAGAAATAATGTTTATGTTATTACAAGTAAACAACATCTGAAATTTATTGAATGAATTCTTCAGGCATTTTAACAGTGAACTTGCTTCTGGATTCAGGAAAAATTCACCCAATCCAGGACCCAACTAACTTTCAAACCCTCTTCTTAAGGTCTAGGCAGAATGCTTCAAAAAGCTTTATGGGATATCTAACTCTGTGGCATTTGTCTCATCTGTAAAAGATGCTGAAAACAAGGCCACACCATACTAAACAATCAGGAGGCTGTTTCTGGAGAAAAGAAATTACATTTCCTAAAACCTGTCTAAGGGATGAGGTTAAGAAACCAAACCAGTATAAACACAGAAGTCTAAAGTCTATCAGACTGAAATGACTTTTCTTATCCCTATAATTACCTCAGGAAATCAACAAAATAACTGCATTTTTTATTTATTTACAGTTACTATTTAAAGCAAAGAAGCTTTGGAAATGCTCAAAACCTACAGAAAGGACTCATCTAGGATTTATGTCCCTGCTGCCACGCAACCAGCTTTCTAAGATCCTCTCTTCAACGCTTGCAAAGATTTTCCTTTCACATTTTCACTCAGCCACAGCCCTCCTGGCCATCAAGGCACTATCCTCTGCTCTTCTAACCCCATAACACTGGAGTTTGTTCTCAGTGTTACAAACTGTCTGGTTTGCCCAGAGCCTGTCAGTGTATGCTTGAAAAGCTACCAGAAGTGCAGATGCATCACAGCATTCACCAGTGTCCCTTGGGAGCTGTAGACTCAACACAACTGCTGTCATCCCCTTGTAGCACTCTGCCTCTGGCAACCTGCATCTCCCTGTGCCTTATCCCTCTTCCTGCCACTCAATCTCTTTGCTTCTAGAGTAAGAGGAGGAGGTTTGCAGAACATTGTGAATGTGTCCAAGCTCAAGACCCAAGAGGTGGTAGCCTTGCGACCGGGAGCCCTTGGACTTGGTTTCAACCGCAGCAACAAGCAGAATCACAGAAACTTCCAAGAAGAGGGAGATCAAAACTGTTCAGCAGGGAAATAAGACAAAAAGGTGTCTGAAATTCTTTACAGAATAGCTAAATGACTAGTAAAGGAGACGTCCTTTTCCCAAAGAACTGTTTCATGCTAAATCCCTGAAAACTTGCAGTCAGCCAACGAGGGAAGAACCATGGAAAGTCCTGCAAGGTACTGTGAGTGGCCTGCTCTCAGGTAGTGCTTAGCATTGCTCATCCCCTTCCAACATTGCGCTACATAAGAGTCTCAGAGCTTGAATTTACTCTCATGCATTTTTTTACTATCATACAAAGTAGACACATTTTAAGAAATTAAGAGATGGGGAAGAAGAAAGAAACAATTAAGCCCCTGAGAATAAGACAAATGCCTCCAACAGAGAGAAATTTCTGCATATATTTGCCCATAAATGACAGAAGGAAATTCATAATACTGCACATAATGTTTTAAAAGCTATTGGGAAAGCAGACTGAGAAGGGTGGGGGCAAAATGTTCAATCTCCTTAAGCAGCAGCTGAAACAGGCTCTAAATTAATCAAGATTCTTAGAAACTCTAATAAGAAGGGACTGATAAAAACCAGCTGCACACAATCCCAATAAAAACCTTCAAAAAGAAGGGAATTAAGTGATAATGTTGGTGGAAGGGCATATCATCACAGGATGGTCTCCTGCTGCTACAAAATGCCAGAGCAAAACGAAGTACTTTTCCAAGCAGAGATAATTATGACAAGTCTCAGCCCTGTTTTCAGTTCCTGGACTTGATTTCCACTTTGTAGTGTGGTGGTACAGCTCTCATTTGGGCAGACTTTAAATTGTGCTGAGCACTGAGAGTCAGAGCATCCAGTTCATTAAAAATGGTATTCAAAACATCTCCTCTGCCGCTACCATAGAGATTTGCGTGAGAAGGATGTGTATTTGAAGTATAGCTTTGTAGAAGAGGGGAATAGAAGGGAAGCCTAAAATATATGCTGACCATGAAGTGTTGAAGGTCTTCAATACTGTAGACTCAGTAAAGTTAACTTACAGCCCAGTGTTGGTGAAGGAGAAAGTATCCCACAGAGAGGCAGGATATAAGTCGATGTCTCTCAGGAAACCAGTTGTCTGCACAAAGAATCATTTGTAGAATAATGAGAGATGATACTAACAGGTTTTAGTAGTATTTCAGAAAAAAAATAATATAATAATTTGATGAGATTAATGGTGCAAGAAGGTGATGTTGTAAAAACCCAGTAGTTTATGGAAAGAAAATTATTTTTGCACCATTCTTCCAAAAAAGTACATTGATTTTTTTGACAGAAAAGCAGTTGGCTCTCAGTCACTCCCACCGCTTTGTGTGACATCACTTTTGAATGTCCTGCAGGACAGACAGACATGCAGCCCACAGTGGAGTTGCAGTCTCCACACACAATTCCTGGCCTCTATAGGTTCACGGCAGCTTTTCCCCAAAACTCTGTAGGATTTGAGCAATACCGACAGCTTGCAACTGCAAAATTTCCCTTTCTGGAAAAAAAAAAAACCTTAAAACATCAACTCCACAGATTCAAGCACCTGGATACCAAGGTCTGTGTTTTGCCTCCAAAAGGACTTCTGTTGTTTGTATGAAAACGTCTTTATGTGGGACTTTTAATCTCATTTTTTTTGCCCTGGAACAAATAGCCTGATTTTTGTCATCTTCAGTTTCTGTGATTTTAAGATTGTCTTAACGCTCATAGTTTTGCTGGAGGCTCTGTGAATGAAAATTTCAGGACTCCCATGTGGAGATGCATTATTGCATCAGAGTTGCTGCTTCTCCTCTAACCCAAGTCATCACGATAGGAATGACTACTGATTAGGAAACATTACATATGAACTACAGACACCCATCTAACATTCCTCCAGAAGCTCAGTTATTTCTTTCTGAGGTAATTAAGATTGATCTCACAATCAGTAAGAATTTTGCTTGCATCAACAGCGTGGAGGAGCAAACAGAGGTACATGCACTACAGAGGGGCTGTCAAGCAGGGGCTCACCCCCATGGGGAGGCTGCTATCACTGTCTCAGCATAAGGTCTTGGCTTCCTCTGCTCCCTGCCTTGTGCAATCCTCAAGCCCATCATTTCCCAGCATAGCTAAATGTCACCCCCCCGCCCCCCAAAACATTTCATAATGCAAATGTATTTAGTAATGACGAGCCATTCTGAGGACCCTGTAAGAGTCATAAACATGTTTGTTTTAATCGAGGTAAGGCAGGGTTTGTAGTGCAATAGAACGATGAAAACAGCCCTGATTAACAACTCCTCTCATCTCCTACTCTGACAACCCCTTTCTCATAGCACCAATATTACCCACTTAGAAAATGGATTGATGCCAACGTTTAAAGCACTTCTTCTTCTTTCAGCACACCAGATGGTACTAAAAATTCAAAATATTTCCTTCAACAGCTGTATCTTTGACAACAAAATTAATACAAGCCGAAATACTACGTTTGTGTGTAGGCCATAATGACCAGACTCCTCAGTTTTATGTCTAATATAACAAGGCATTTTATAGTTAAAACATAGATCTGATCAACTTAGTATTGCGTCAATCATGTGACTCTGTCTGGGTTTTCAAAACCAGATGCAAAATTTTGTGCCTTTATAGTTTAACAGCTGGTCTGATAAGAATGTAAAATACACCTTTCCCTAGAGCTATAATAAATGTGTTAACACTTTCTTACAACCAACCCTTTCCTACAACTTATCATTTTCTTGCCCCAAGCTCCGTCTTTATGTATTTGATGACATAAATCTTTTAAGCAGGTTTTGACCAGAAGCTAACTTCCCTTATTCTCTAATACCTGGACAATAATATGTTGTTTTTTTCTTTGGTGTTTAAAGTGGAGGAGGGAGGAGGGGGAATACTTTCAATTCAGACAAAACAAAAAATGCAAATGATCATGCTTGCAGTTTCCATCTCCTCTAACACAAATGCGTACAGTAGGTTTTTTAATGATCTATTTGTTAGATCATTAGCTAGATCATTAGATATAAGTCACGCAGCTCTTAAAGTTTTAGTATTTTAAACAGTGTGGTAGCTTTGGCATGCCCTGAACAGTGAGCAATAAGGGCAGGAAACACACAAAAAAAACCCCTCAAGCCAAATAATTTGCCCATCAAAAGGGTGTAATATCCAAGCAATGTAATGAACACAATTCTCTTATCTGTATCTGTTTCTACATGTATGTGAACATTCTTGATGTTAATATGCGAACATCTGCTAAAAACTTCAATTACTTACTTAATAGTGCTAGCAAACAAGAAATTACTGTTAGCTCTCATAGAGAGGGAGGATGGTCTGGTAATTCTTGAGGCTAATCTCAGCCTAGGGAAGGACAATTTCATGTCCCTCCTCTGTCACAGACTTGTGAGACACTAAACCACCTTGACAAGCAGCTTTACATCCCGAAGTTGTCTAAGGCCTGAGGCATATGGGGGATCTATCTAAAACCCTGGCACCACAGCTCTGGCCATCCTTTTCCCCAGCAGACCTTTCCTGTGGTAGGTGGACGTTGCCTTCCCCACCTCTGTGTGTCCGTCTTTGTTCTCAGCCAAGCACCAATCTCTGGAACCTTCCCTGCACAAATCATTCCTATCATTCTTCTGCAGTGCAATTCCCACCCTCATCTGTGGAATTCCCTCTCCTTCAGGACTCTATTCCTCATTCAGCACAAGCATGTGCTTGCACAAGGCATCTGGCATTGAAATGATGCGGTCAGCCTGGTGCTGTCATGCTGGATGTGGAGGTGACGAGCAAACGGTTATTTGTGGGTGTAGAACTAGAGCTATTTTTAACCATCTTCTTTTGCACAGCTGCAATGCTGTCATATTTGTCGAGCATACCTAAAAACTGACATTCATGAAGCAAATAATGAAAGGTTGTGGATTTTTGAAGTATTAATAGAGTCTGTTAATATTTAAGAAAAATAGACAAAAGACCACAATAGGAAGGTGGTCAATGGCTGTGCTCAATGACTTATGAAGGCATTTCATTGAAACTGTGTGAAGGTAGAACTGATGTTAGTTTTCATTTTGTTTTACTCAATAAGAGAGCTCCCATCTAAAATTTTTAAGCAATTAATTCCTACATTCAGTCTCGTTTGTTCTAAACGAAATTGTTAGTGTTCCCCTTCAAAACAAAATATACTGTCCAAAGTGATGATCAGAGAGGAGTCAGGCAAATATGTTTGACCTTAGCGGACATGAAAGATGATTTTACTCTAGATAAATTTCTGTATTATTTTATCTAGAAATCAAAATTATTTGTCCAGACATTTAAATTTATCTAGAGGATTCTAAATACCGTAAGGGTGATGGCTTTCTGCCTCTCCTCAAGTACAGTGCATCCTCACAACCAGCTCAATTGCAAGATGTAAAATATGGGTGTCGTCAGTTACCTCGTGATCACCTGAGCAGGATCAAGAGAATAGGCTCCTATCTTTCATACTGAAGACAGAGCTGATCTTGGAGGCTTAGAGTCATCCTTGTTTTCCTTTCCTTTCTCACCCCTCCAGATCCACACAGCCCATTGACCGACAGCCAGGCAAGCGCTGCCCCGTTGTTAAAGCAAGGACTCCTTCTAATTCAGATAAAGTAGTTTTAAAACTAAATTTGGCAAAAAATTATCTAAAGGACCCATTGTATTCCTCTAGTTTTTGAGGGAAGGAAATAAATGATCTCTAAGCAGGGTTTCTGAGCACTCTTGTGTTATTTTGCATTCGGCCAAGATTTACTTACAGCTGTTTATTTCCGTTTCCATTTGCAAGAGCCCAGCTCACTCACACAAATCCCTGTTATTGACACACGTCTGTAGCTCACTGGAAGCTAGAGGGATGGTCACAATCTTCGTTAAGCCCTGGTTTAGCTGGTGATTTGGAGCCAAAGAAACTCCTCATCTTCTGAACCCTGACTCTGCCACCCACTTTCATGGTGTCTGCTAAGCAAGCAGGAGCTGAGCATTGACAGAAGGCTAGCCTGTGCAGGAGAGCTTCCCATGCACAGCGTGGACAGCAAGCTGTGTTAAACTTCAGCCACTAATGGTTATGGAGCAGAAATGTCCTCTGAAACCACTTTTCAGTTGGATCTATTTCATTCCAGTGCAAAGCCAAAGAGGTTAAAACAGAAAGTGCCAGTGCCTTAGGCTAATCCATTTGTTTTTGCACAAAAATGAAGGATAGATGAAAGAGGTTAAAAGAAACATTTTAAAGATATTTTGTGCCATCCTTCCTGGTAAGACTCAATTTCTGACTGTGTACTTGCTTGGACAAAACCAGAGTAAATCACGTGATGTGTTGAGCCAAGGCTCTGGACTCACTATTTTGTCACACTCTTGGAAGCCAAAGCCTTCATTAAAATGACTTCCTTCTTCAGTGCTAGCTCTGCTAGCCAAAATGAAATGCTGTGCTTTTGAATGACTGCTAGAAGACCATCTGTGTTTCCCAAAGTCTGTCCCTGTAAGTCCCTTTCCCAGCCGCAGCATATACATAATCACTATGGCTAACTGATTATTCTGGGAGCGTGTGTGATTCCCAATCTGTCAGATTTTCGTGGTTTGAGATGTTGACATACGTCTTCAAGCTGAACACTTTCAGCTGTAGGATAAAGCACATAAAGGAAAACAGGGTGAGCTTAGTACACCTGTTCTCCATCCATCCACCAAGAACAGTCTTTAAAGACTCAAGACAAATTCACCATAGACTCCCAGAGGTAAAAGGCAATGAATGAAGTCACCCCACAACTTTTTATTTGCTGCTAAGATCCTGCAAGGTTGAAGGAAAGCTGACACCAGGAAAGGTTACACAGGCATCCCAGGAAAGAGCTCAGGAAGCAGTGAACACCGCCCATACACTTTTAGTGCATTACTAGCTAAGCTCCACACATTTAATATCTTGCCCTTCATCAAAAAGATTTATGATGCCTGATAACAGAATGGTATTGCAAAGAGACTGTGCTGCAGGAACACTATCCTTGTGGTGGCATGCAATGACATTGCTGGAATAAATGATCTCTCTCCCTAACTGCAGTAAGCCACCACAATCTTTCTGAGCAGTCTGTTTACTGAAGAAGAGCTGGGCTGCCGATCAGTGCGCACTGCGTCTAATGAGCAGTGAGGAGACTCCAAACCCTGTCTCCTTCTTCTGTGGGGTGATAGAGGCCCCAGCTTCACCCAGTCGTTTACTTTTCTGATTTGTCCTGAGGAGCTCACAATCTCTATCATTCTGCTGTCCTTGGTCATTTAAGATCCAGCATTAACCTGGGAGTTTCTTTTACGCTCCTGAGGTGCTTTTGCATTCATCTAAGCCTAAAATCCATTTTCTCAAAACCAGAGACTAACTATTTGTACTTTAGATATCTTCACACAACCACAGGAGCCAAGGAGTGAAAATTGCAGAGAGCGCTGTGTCTGTCCATATCTTTATGGCTTGCTGCTGGCTGTTTGTTGGTAGTTTTTGTCTTAGTCCTGAGTGTATTCTTACTTTTACTGTTCTCTCTGTCATGCTTTGTATCAATTATCTGGCACTTGTTGTCTCCAAAGCCAGGATTCATTCTCAGCAGTGGCAGAGCACAAAATTTATTTCTCTGTATAACTAGAATTATGTCAAAAAAGCTTTGTTTGTAGAAAACAACATGTAAGCTGGGACTGACATGAGGTACGTGCATGGCCAGTAAAGAACTACTCAGGAGTGAAATGTCTTTTCAAAGTACTGAAATAAGGTAATGGCAATGCTGTTGTCATGTGTACAGGGTGAAAGACAAGAATATTTTCCTGGCAACTGACTGAAAAAACACAACAGCATCACTGGCCATGTATCAGTGTCTTCCTCTGATGGGGAATCTCTCTGGGAAAGGTGCTTTTGAGACACAACACATCTTAGTCAGAGCAGTTTACCTTGGGTGGCACCTCACTTTCCTCTGTAGCAGGTTAAGTCATCATGACAGAGGTTCACACTGTCCAGTGTATTTGTTCTGTATTCTTCTCTTTGCTTCTTGTGCTAATGCAGTGCAGGCCACTCTTGGTTTAATCACATTTAGCCTGGGATCTCATTTTTCACAGCAATCACTGAAAAAATCCCTTATCCTTTAGCCTCAACAGCCACAGTATAACCTTTGAAGTCACCTTTAGTTCCTCACAGTGACCTTGAGGTGTCCTTAGCCTTTGCAAGATGATTGCACAAGTGATAGATATTTGCAGGTCAGCCTATGTGAGGATTTGGGAGGCAGAGTCTATACTTATCTCTATCGCTTTGCTTAGTGGGTCACCTTGGAGAAGTCTGTTCTCTGTTCTTTGCTTCAGTCTTCTCATAGGTATAGGAGGAGATATTTAATATTTCCTGATGAACAGCAACTAGATAAGCCACAATACAACTTTCCTTCCTAGTTGTCTGGGTGTCTTCTGAGAGAATGCTCGATCTGTGTGCTCTCATGCCTGCAGATACACTGAGGCACTATTTATTTTCTTTTTTTCTTAGTCTCCCTCTTATACTTCTTGGGTACAACCTTTGTGTCTCTTACTCCATATAAAAATGGGCCATAATACTTTGCCTGTCCTAAGTCCTATCATAGCACCCTTGGTTGGCAAACAGGCTCTTTGCCAAAAAAAAAAAAAAAAAAAAAATTAGAGTTTTAATTCATAGTTTAGCTTCTAGTAGGTGTTTGGTATTTGAAGCAATTTGAAGTAAGTGAAGGCACCTAGGCTATACAAAAGACTCTGTCACAATTCTACTTGACTGCAGACTGCATAGGAGGAACAGATGTCAACAGAATAATGCCTGGGATTCTGCACTTTTCTGGAACATCCTTTGGAAGAGCTTCCAAATATCTGCCAGGACAACACACAAGATGCCTCCACGCTCTGGAGCATGATATGTGCTGGTAGTGAGTGCATGTTCAGAGTAATTGTACAGGGCCTATTTAAGAAGTCCAGGGTGTCTGGAATACCCCAACATCATGTTTTATGTGCTGCATAGTCAATCTGCCATGTGTGATGGACATCAGTCTGGGACTCCTGGAAATCTGACAACTGCATTAGAATTATCTATCTTTCTTCTTCTCTTTGCATGATTATATATCTTTAACAGGCCAAAAAGCTCTTTCTTTCTCCTGAAAAAGTTTCTGGGTAGAGAAGAAAAGTGGGCATGTCTGGTAAAATCCAGAGATGTTTTGGTTGAAAACCGACAGTAAGTCCAGTAACCCCCACCCGCCTTTACCCATCCCTTCTCCCCAGCCTTTACATGATTTTTCCCCTGAAGCACATAGACACTCTCCTCCTGTCCTCTCCCTGGACTCTCATCCCCTATAGCTAGTTTTCTGTTTCTTTGGATGATGGTGACCAGGATAAACGCCCTCGACTCATAGGCATGAGCTTTTGTTCCTCTTCTCTGCCCAAAGCTGCCTCGCTCTTCAAACCACTGCTTTATCACCTCTGCCCCTTTGTTCTCATGCTTAGGGATTTTCCACTCCTCACCTTCCTGCTGATAAAGTTAATCAAATTAATTTTCCCTCTAAGTCACCTCCCTTATCACAGTCACTGTTTGGCCAGAGCCCAATGGTTATGGTTTATGACTGCTGTTGTTTGTTCTGTGGCTTTTTCTGTCCAGGGTGAGTGATGTGTCTCAGGGTCAATGTCAGCTCCTGGCTGATTCACAATACCTTGAGACAAATATATTTTGAACCGTTTTGTGAAAAAAATGTAATTAATAAATTCAAATAATTTCATCACCAGGAAAAGATCCAGGATCTTTTTGTTTTTCTTTGAAACTCTCTATCTTTACCTAGTGCTTAGTTGTCCATGTTTAAGTGATGACCATAACTTGGTTCAGCTTCTGTGCTAATGATCATAAAAGGGAGAAAACATAGTTTGTTCTGCCTTATCCTTGCTTGTGTTGCAGCGTAGATGTTTTGGAAATGCAGAATGGGAATGCATGCCATGCTCTGCCCCCCGCTCCCCCCGCCCCGGGCCTTTTGGCCCTTAGTGGAAGAGCCTGTGGCCCTGCAGGACCCAGTGGCTGGTGGGACCTGAGGCAATTAGTGCAGATCAGGCACTTAGCCCCAGAAAGGGTGGTGGGTCCTACGTAGTGAGTCAGAAAGATTTATGGTCACTCTTCCTGTTGCTGTTGTATTAGTAACACAGAGGACAGCATCTAAGAGGGCCAACCGCAGCATTTTGAGAAATCTGTCAGCTAATTGGTGATGCCACAAGTAGGTAGGTGAATCCCGATGCTCAGGGTCACTACTCATCCCTGTCATTTGATTTTATGCCACTGAGTTTGTCTAAGCCTTCCCAGTGAGGCCCTGCACCCCACAACTTGGCTGACAGTGTTAGAGACCTCTGAGAAGGTCTTCACAGCTTCATGGCAGGAAAATCTTCAAGTACCCAAGGCTTGCATGGTGTATGAAGCACTCCTAAAGGGATTCCTCTTTGTGCATTGATCCTGTTGCAGGGTGATATCCCAGCATTTCACAGGTTATCTTGCTGAGGAAAAAAATGAAACAGGTTTTGTTCTCCTACTCTAGAAACATTTTTAAAAGCCTGCTAGATTTGGAAAACAGGTGCAAAGAATAAAAGGGCAGATCCTGCTCTGATCTTATATAGCCCATCCCCATACTTCTCCCTGGCCAGTCATCTGTGCTTCCCTTGTACCAGCTCTGGCCTTGCTGAAGCCTTTCATAAGCTCATTTAACCCACTGAATCAGGAGAAAACTAATCCCAGAAGGAGGAAAGGGACGTAAACTGTTGTCTGAGATTACAGTGAAGTCATTTGACTTGGCAAGACATGCCCATGGCTGGGGAAGGGAGCAGGGAGTGTGGAGGTGGACACAGGATGGAGGGTAGCAAAGCCTGCCTTCCCCCTTGTGCAGCAAGCTGTGTGCCAGCCCAGAGGCACATTCAACCACTCTCCCAAACAGCCTAACCCTTCTAATGTCAAGCTCCTGCACTCAGGGAAAAGCCCTGTGAACCCATCCTCTCTCTGGAAATTTGACCAAGTATAAATGCCACACAGGGGATTTCCTGTAGCCCAAAGACTTGATAATTAGTTTAATTAGGTTATCAATTTATGATCTTCTTGCTAGTGAAAAGCTGCTCCATACAATGTTAGCTTTTGATATGCAAAAATGCTTTTGAAACTCTACCTCACCCTGGGTGGCCCAGAAAGTGTTATCATTTCACTGTCAATAGATAATTCATTCATAATACACACATGTATCCTTGCTTGACAAACGAGAATGGAAAGTGTTGCATAATCTCTGAGGCTATGGATTCATACGAAGTTTTCTCTGGTGACAGTGCCTCAGTGATCTTTTTCAGACTCACCCCAACCCAAAACCACCAGATCACTCCACTGGTCTCCCTGTGGACCCACAAACATTTCATTCAGCCTAGTGAGGATGCATGAAGACAGGGCCAGGGCCAGGGCCAGGAATGGGAATGAGCAGAGGCGGAGACAGGGACAGGGAAGGAATACTGTCCTCACACCAGCACTAGTACTGGGAAAAATGTCCATGAAACCAAAGCTGGAGTTTAAATACACGAGCCTGAATGACTAAATTTTCTATGACATATAACCACAGATAATACCTAATAAACAGGCATTATGGTGGTAGAAAGATACAACTTATCTGCAATTTTACATTGGTGCTAAATACTATCGCTATCAAGATGAACTGGGAAATTCTCAATTCTGAGTT
The DNA here is from genome assembly GCA_033124195.1 of Coracias cyanogaster. Classification (NCBI taxonomy): domain Eukaryota; kingdom Metazoa; phylum Chordata; class Aves; order Coraciiformes; family Coraciidae; genus Coracias; species Coracias cyanogaster. The sequence continues at coordinate 136,477 of JAVSBS010008712.1, forward strand.
ATGGAAGATACCAGCACGGCAAAAAAAGGAAGGCCGCCTAGACCGAGGCACAATGTGTTGGTGTCAGCATCCTTCTATGTTGAAAGACCCCAGTATTTCCATAAATAATATTTTACTAGTATGATAATGCGGCTGACAGTATTTCAGAGGGATTTCCACTGATCTCATATCATTTTAAATAATGCTTAAACTGTCTCTCCACCATTTGTTTCAGTATTTTCAGCTATTCTGATTTAGTTTAACCTAATTTTCTGCAGAGCCAAAAAAATTTCCCACTCTCATTTCTTCTGGAATGATTTGCTCATGGGGCACATTTGTTCCTGTTTCAACTCTGACCTTGTTAAAATGCAAACATTTTCGAGGTTTTAAAAATCTGCTTTCAACAACACAGCATTCTTAAATAAATGTTAGTCAGCTATGCAGGTTTAGTGTTATTACACCAACAATCTAGGCCACTGAGCCTGATTTAATCTCCCCTAAATTACTTGGGAAAAGTGCTGTTAGTGACTCCCCAAATCATTTGCTGTTTTGCCAGGCTGTCAGTTCACCTCCTTGTTCAAAGAGCAGTTACATCTTGATCCTTAACAAATGCATTTCTGTTTCAGATCGGTTTGCTGGGCACCTTGCAAAGTTAGCCATTTTAGCAGTGTAGGTCTGCTTCCATGGTTAACTTTGCCCTTCTGGACAAGCAAAAAAAGAGACTTGTCACACATAACAGCATGTGGTTGTGGGTGCAGGGTCCATGCACCCTTGAGATGGTCAGTACCACACGCTGATGCCCACAGTAAGAAGAAGGAGGCATGGCTCAGGATTGATGCTGTACAGAGTTAGGGGAAGAGGAAGGGAAGGGATGCCTTGAGGGAACACCTGCCCACTATCTATCCTGCTGTAACATCTAGGCCTTCTTATCTGTTCTTGGTTTACAGGCGGGACCCAGAGAGGGAGCACAGCCATTAGGAATTACCTTCACATCCTCCCTTAGAATTATCTCTGTCCACATGAAAAAGGCTCTGTTGCCCCTGGCCCCAGGGTAGCAGCAGTGTCAAGTGCTTCCAGCTCCATGTCAGCTTCAGTGGTAACCAGGAGCAGTGCCTGGTCATTGAGGGAAGCAGTGGTTCGTACATCTGGTTGCTGGTCTGGGAGATGGAATCAGACTTCTAAACTGCACACTGGGACATCTCACCTGGAGACAGAAAGGTGGTTTCCAAATTATAGAAACCACTGGGGCCAAAAGGCTGGCATGAGAGTTGGTGGGATATTCAATGTGGCATGCCATAAAAGTTGAGGGACACTGCCACAGCATGTAGTGAGGTGCTGATAGGACATTTTGAAGGGATAGAGAAGCTTCTTTCTTTCAGGTCTTGTGTTTCTACTAAGCCCTGCTTCATGAGTGCCTCCTGGCTCCATCCTTATCTCAACTTTATCTGATCTGAAAACCTCTTGTGGCTTCAAACCTTTGTGTCTGCTCTTTCTGCCCACAGCATTTTGGAACGCTCAGGTCAGGATGAAGGTGTGGGAGTTGATACTTTTC
>JAVSBS010008712.1:142625-171846 GCA_033124195.1 Coracias cyanogaster
CGAGAAACCTGGACGCTAATGATTTTTTCAATTAGTACTTATGCCTTTATTACAATGTAATAAATCTGTGGTTCAGATGAATGCTTTAAACTTTCAAATACAGAGTATTATGTAGGGGGGAAGGTGAGCAGTCTTCAATCCTGGAAGATCAGTTCAGGGGCTGCTGAGTTGCCCGGTACTGGGAGGATGAGTTTGATATACCCAAATAGGCATCAGGCTGAGGTGGCCACCCACCCAGCTTCTCAATGCTGTCACACCTTCAGGCATTTTCTTTGTGTGCAGCAGCAGGAAATTCAGACTCTCTGGGTTTTGCTGATAAAACTCAGACACTTACACATTTCATAGCACCAAAGAAGAGATTAGCAGCCAACAGAGAACTTGGGGAAATCCCATTTTTAGATTTAAAACTTCCTAAATAACTGGCAGTGAGGTGTTACTGGCTGGATGACATCTCACCATCAGGCAGTTTCTCCTTCCATGAGATTTTCCCCAGCACAGTCTGCTAGAATAAGGAGACAATATCACTTTCCAATAAATAGCAGCCTTTCTTTTGAAAATATTTGAGAATGTTTTCTAATCCTCAGACAAGAAAGCAGCAAATGTTTCTTATTTCCCACAGAAGTCAAAGATTGCCATCTTTATTTTTGTACCTCTCCTTAGTGTTCAGCTGTCATTGTAGTTAATTATCTTGCCAGAGGCATCTGCAATTTGGGGACTATTACTTAAATATTTTCATCTGTTTGCATCCCATGGTAGCATATTTTGGTGAGCAGTGGGAAACAGAAATAGGATTGAGCAGCAGAAAGACGCAAAGATGGTTTGGCAATGAACTCAAATAAAGCCATGATGCAACAAGTTTAATTCTGACAAATCAGAGACTCTAATGACCTCAAGAGCACAAGAATGGATGTACACCTTTAGAAATAGCAGAGAATAACTTTACTTACTTTTGTTGCACGCAGAATCTCTAAGTAATTTTTAAGTTTACTTGTTACATAGTTCGTTGTACTTGCATGATCATATACACTGCAATGACATACCTAGTGAACATAAACCATTCAGTCTGAGGGTTTTGTCAGTCCCAGATTCTATATAGGTGTTGAGATGGGAACATGCAAGCTATGCAACCACTGCCCAGAGCTAAGGCACAGGGGCATGCTTCCTCCAGCTACCAGCTACCCTTCTCATGATAAGGCCACCTGAAAAGGAATTGGAAAGAGACAGCCTTAGCTCTGGAGAGGGTGGAAGGAACGCTGGGCTACTGAGAATAGCACATGCTATATCTTTTCCAGGACTGACAGGAAAGACCTAGCAGGTATAGAATCTTTGTAATTTAGTGATGTTCTAGGGTTAAGAGGGCTCCCATACACAAAATGCCTCCTGGGCCTCCCACCTGGGTGAGAGAGTATCTATTATGTTGGAGTAGGCACATAAAACACAGGCTGACACATAGATTAACAGTGATTACCAAGTCTGGACCCTTCTGTATCTCCAAATATACAGCTTTCGTGTAAGATGACATGGTCTCAAACATCTGCCAGAGGGAAACACATAGTAAATTTCTCACACGCAGAAGGGGATAAGTGTTAGATTATGTTCGACAAATAAACAAACCAAAGAAACCTTGTTCCACCTCAGTCAAAGAGCAAAAATTGTCTGGATTATCCTTGTCAGCACTTGAGTAGATTTATTGCTTCTTCTCAACAGCTAGTTAAAAAAAACATGCCAAGATATAAGAAAATGGTGAGGAAAATCCTCCAGACCATAGTTTGCTGTTGATGCCCACCTGTCAACCTGTCTGGCTTGGAAATCATGCTGTGGCTGTCAATAGGGATGAGCTATGCTACTTAATGTAGCTGTAACTGTGACAGCTGTGAAGGTCAGCTCCTTGCAAAAGATTTTAAAAGAGGGGTTAGTAGCGTGTCTAGAAATATGCAACTATTTCTGTGTGGTGACTGAGGAGTCCTAAATAGATAAGCCAGATACTAAAAAAAGGCTGTTTGATGCACTTAAAAATAAGGGGTGAGGTCTTCTTTATGAAAAGAGAAGGCAGATTTCAAAAATCAGTTCTTTCTGGTCTAAGACATACAAACTGCAAGTCCAGAAACTGGACTTGCTTACAGTTTAAATGGAGACAACATTATTATATTACTCCTCGGAGCAATGGCTGAACCAGCAAAGGGATATGGTGGTAAGAGCTGACATGAAATGCTTAGCAATATGTAATTTTTATTAATCTCATTCTATTTTCATATGCTGAATTCACCTCAGATCTATCACCTACGTATAATTTGGATGTTCATAAATGCAGAGATAACACTTGGAATCTTCAGTTATTAAGAATATGAGTTTGTTATCTATCTCTTATCATGGTTTTGGGTGGGATAGAGTTAATTTTTTTCCAAACTCTATATCAGATTTGCATAATCCTCTTGCATTTCTGTTATGGCATTAACACAGTGCTATCAAAGACCTGTATAGAGTAAGAGACAGCCAAATGAAGGCATTTGGTTTTGAAACAGATTGGCTACAGTTTCATTCAAATAGATGTGAAAGATCAGTCCAAAAAGCAAGTGAACTTGTAAATAGAGTAAATACAGTTTTATTTGAATATATTTGGTAATAAACTTGTTATATACTCATCGATCTCCGTGGTTGCCTACGAGCTTGCTGGGGTAGTGTCTTTCTTTGCCCTCGATCCCCTTCCCTTTTGGGAGGCAGCACGGACGCTTGTGCCCGGACCGTGACACATGTTATACCTAAAGAATACACCTGTATATTGCATACTTTCTTCCCTAGTCATATGGGCAAAAGGAATAGAACTGCTCATTCTTCCACTCTGTGAAGCTTAATGTGCCAAATATATAAGCTATTGTGTCTTTATAAACATAAATTCTAACTCTTATGGACACAGATGAAGAGGAACCTAAATGTGGATGTGGTTTTAAAACAAACTGAAAGAAATTTTTATACCTACAAAAAATGAAATGCTTATCTGTGTTATCTCCAATTTTAATGGAGTCTTTAGTGTTTCCTTCCTATTCCCACTTACATCAGATCATATGGGTAAAATACACAAATAAGTGAGAACTCAGTTTTAGAGTGACAATGCACAGATGGTTTAAAATTTTATGCTAAATTCACAGTCAGGATTTTTTTTATAGAAGTTATTTATTGAAGAGTGTCCTTAGATTTACACTGAGGTGTAATGTTCTGCCAGCAATTGCTTTAACAGCTCTCCAACAAAAAAACCTAGGGACTCGCTTTATCTCCGGTTTGTATTTTATTGACTCTGTAAAGCTATGTCACTGCTGTCCATCACTTGTGTTTAAGACTAGTTTCACAGCCTGCAACAATTACTTCATACATAATGGACACCTTTTGTCTGAAAATAAAAGGAAAACTCCAACAACCCAGAAACTGCATTTTTCTTCACATGTGATTGTTTTCCCCATAGAATTTTAAAGAAGTGTTTTGGCGAAAGCTATATTGTCCATAATCTGTTCATTTTTTAATCAGCTTGCATAATCTAAACATGAATCACTGCAATGCAGTCTCTTCTGTTTCCACAGATCCCACTGTCTCACAAAGCAAACCACCTAACAACCAGCTGGGCCAAGATAACTGGTTTTTTTCCCCACAGGTCTTTTATCAGCTTGCAGGGAGATGACAGAAAGAATTAATTGGTGATTAATCCTTATATCAGAATTAGAAAGCTCTTTCAAGGCTGCTTTCTGTGGCCACTGGTCCTGGAGTATGCAGTGAAGTTCCTCGGGGGAGAGCACAGCAGTGAGCGCATACACTTGGGAGCTACCCAAAGTCCGTTTTATGACAAGTGTGCCAATGTCCTGGCTGTCCTTCCTCACGTGAGACTGCTGCCCGGCTGCTCCGGTAATTATCTTGTTATTCACCTGACAAAGTTACAGTGCGATGAGGCTGTAGGGAAGGCACGTGGCAGGAACACTGACTTATTAATTTGGAGATCTGTGCACAGCTTGGCTATGAAAGTCTCAGCTGAAAACAACATATTTATTGCATTGGAAGAGTTTCTTCATTACCTGAAAATAACTCACAGACTGGAGGCTTGTTGTCTGACATTAGAAGCAACATCTCCACATAATACATTTGTAAGAGCTCACAGTCAGTTACACTAATTAGCTATTTTGTAATTGCTTTGGATAAAGTAATTTTACCCTCTTGAAATGTGTGAGCATCTTTAGCAAATTGTCTCAAAGTGCCATGTAATTATTCTATTTGTGATGGAGTTAAAGTAAAAAAATACTGCTTGCTGCTTTGCTCCTGAATCAACAAGCAACTTATTTTGACACAGTTAGAGACACAACCGCTGCACAAAGGCCACCAGGATTTGGAGCGTGGCTTCTGTAACCATGAAATGTGACAAGGCTCAAAAATAGCTCAAGTGAAATCTCAGCCTTATCAGACAAAGTGCTGAGCAGACAGGGACCATGAGACAGGCTTTGACTAGGAGAATGTAAATCTAAATAGTCAGAAAGCAGGAGAAAGCAAACGTTAAACCTATCTTGCAGACGGGGAGCAAAGGCACAGAGCAATTAAGGTCCTGATTTGGGAAAATACTTAAGAACATACATAAATCCCACTGAAGTAATTAAGTTCAGTTCCTGGGGAATGACTTCAACGAAATGAGACCTGGGAAATTGCCTGCAGCCACTCATAAGCTTATGAGTGAGTGAATGGCAGGTTCTGGTCTCCAAAGTCCAGTTTTGGTAACTTCAGCAGTGTCCTTGCACCATCACACTGGGAACCTCCCCACTGGCTGTGTTTCTGACCATAGAGAACAAGAGGAGGACCTGGACATGTGAATGCAGGGCATAGGAAAAACTAGTGGTCAGGCATCCTCCTGGGTGATCAGAGAACATCAGATCATTTTTGGTTGCTCTTACTTGCTTATTCTGCTATTTTCTGTACTTTCTTCCTCATCATCATTTTTAACACTGCAATTTTAGCTATTGAGGAGGAAGGAAAGATAATGGTGCTCAGTCAAGCTTACTTTCCAAACACATTGGTGCCCAGGAACCCTGACACAGAGTGGGTGGTGCAGCCCTGGAATGTCAAGGTGGCTCTATAATCTTACTGCCTGCTATGCCCTGCTGCCGCTGCTCCCCCTTGCTGTCACCTACTACTCTATCTGCTCCTTGGAAATGAAGCTGGGGGCGGATCCCACCTTGGTCTGCTCCCCTGTTTGCTCACGGGCCCCCTGTGTGGGGCCACCCAGCTCAGGCACCAGCCCCAGGTTGAAATGTGGTCAGGAGGAATGGGGATGAAGAGATTAGCTGCCAGACTAAGTTGTGTCACTGGGCTTGGCTGGGGAGCCAGCGTGCTCTTGCACTGCACAGGGCAGACTGTAAGGTCTGCTGGGCTTTTTTTGCTGGGCAAAGTTCAGGCACAAAAAAAAGTGGGGAAAAGCAGCATTTCTGTTCTGAATGTGCACATCTTGGATGACATGTCACTACACTCAGTTGTTCAGGTCTCTGTTAAAACCAGGCAAAGAACGGACTTGTAGCTAAACTGGAAGGAAATAGTTGAAAGAATTTTCCAGTTGAGCTTAACTTGAAAAATATTCAGGACATTTTCTTTTCTTCCCAAGCAAAATTAATAGCCAGTATTACTTCAGGCATGTCCATGAAAAGGCATGTAGTGATTATTTTTTTTCCGAGACCTAAAGTGAAACATTTTGTAATACTGCTTGGGTTTCGTACTGATGTGCTCTGCATGTTTTTCTTTTCCATAAGATACATGTTTCTTTCAAAAGGAAATAGGACATTTCAAAATGAAATACCAAAATATTTATTTTTAATCTCTTGAAAAAAAATGTTCAAACTCTTTCAACTGAAGCTCTTCACAGGCCTAGAAAGGAGCTTTTTCTTCTCCCTATGTAGCAGTGTCAGGGCAGTGATTGTTCCTCCATCCCTACCCATCATCTCCTCTCTGCCATTTTAAGGAATTTAAGTAGGGGCAAGTTAATGACATTTAATATCCCAAACATTGTCATTGGACAGCCATATGGGACACAGCTCATACCTCTCAAAAACGCTGCTTTAAGTTCCACTGCAGCTTCAGGTGGTGTTAGCCCAAGGGAGAGGACTTACTACATTTTCTGGCAGCAATCACTCCAGCAAGTGTTACCTCTTAAATCACTCCTTTGATATAGTGAAAATACAAAAAATCCATTGTAATGGTAGAACTGGGATGCTATTTCAGCATGTGCTGGGCTGATCAGTTTGGGCCTGAGAGGAAGCTATTTGTTTTTCTTGGTGCGGCTGTCTTCTCCTATTTGTAGTCATTTGGACTTGGGGTATCTCCTAATAGCACTTCTCCCTGAAAGAAAAAACAACCCTGGGTGTCTTCTCATTCTTGGTTTTCAGTCGGTGGGTTTGATAGCTGCAGAGGAGGTACTTGTCATCTTGAAGACTGACTGTCACACAAGCACGCAAAATGTCTCCATTACTTACACAAACTTTTGTCTTTTTCTGGTCACCAGTGTTGCTGCTGCTGTGTTTCGTTTATCATCTGTTTCTAGGGTGTATTTCCCTGGCTGGGAGCTGGCCACATCTTGCTGATGTCTGACATGTGCTGCTCTGCTTTTTATTCATGTAGTTGTTAAGCAGGAAATACCTATTAGCTTGTTATCATCTTGTGTTGAGCAGAGCCCTGGTGAGCAGACACTAAGGAGCTGCAGCACAGTTGTTTCTGTTCACACACATCATTCTCCAAGCTGAGTACAAAGCCTATGTGTTTTCTTGTTTCACAGAGCACAAGTGTAGTCAGTATCACATCGTGTGATTTCTCTTCCTTTAATTAGGCTTGCAGGAAACTCACCTCCTCCCGCTAGTGAGATCCACATGTGCATCCTTCCTGGGCTGTAAGGAACCCTAGATATCTGGCATGAGCATAATGTTTTAACTTGTTTGTGTTTGAAGGAGCTGCTATGAATAAATGAGCAGTGGTGCAGCCACCCCTAGAACTTTTACCCTATTCTGCTGCCAGTAAGGGTCCTGAACCATAGTTTCTAAAGCCACTGAGGGGCTTATGCACCAACAACTCCTCACTAGCCAGGAGCCGTGTCTTCCCAGGATGAAGCAGCTGGCAAGCTCTGAAAGCACAACCTCAACATAGGAAAGAATTATTCTTGATTAAGATGTTTTAGCTCTGTAAATAAACACCTACAATTATGATACTTCTTAAGGTCTGGCTATATTCAGAGGTAGCTTTCTTACAGCTTTTTAAAAAAAAAACAACTTTCATCTTGGTAGGTGCAATAGGCCTGAAAGGTGTACCTACAAAATAGGGATTGATCAGTGGCTGCAGGTTTCACTGCAAGTTAAATTTTATCTGAATTTCTTTGAGGGGTTGTGTCCTGCAGGTAATGTGGCCAGGAGAGGTGATGTGTGGGAGGGTCCTACTGGCTTTGGATGGGCTGTGCATATGCATCCACGCTCACTGCCACTGGGGAAATGGAGCAAGAGCAACGTGGGGGTCTGCTAAAACGCAGCTCCCTCATGAACTGGTCTACTGTGGAAAGGATTTGGAAAGGTGGCTGAAATGTCAACAGCTTCATGCTTTCTATTTGGGCTTGGAATTTCTGAGATTCATCCCTTTTATTTTCATGTAATTTAGATTTTTATAGTCCTCTGCTGTTTTAGCACTGTTTTAGCACATTTGGACAGACTCTGAGAGGGAGTTGAGGAGCCTTCAGGAAAGGTGTTATGTGGAAGAGGGCTGGAGCAAGGTATGCAACCTTCAGCCCTCTTCCTGTCTGAGTCTCAGGAGCCCTAGAGGAAGCTGGCAGCCAGACTGAGCTCCTTGAATGTCTCTTTTGGAGAAACCAACTTGTTTCTGGCCACTTTCCCAGATGCTCCTCAATAAAGCAGGAAATGGGAGCATGAGCTGGACAGTACATAGGAGTAAGTCTGATAATTTTGAGAGTGCTCCAAAGTCCTGGCTACAGTGAGGTGTAATATGATTCTGCTGGTCTACATCTGCATCAGAGATCATCTAGGGCTCTTTAGGTTATACCTCGAGTCTTGTTTACAGGCAGTTGTGAAAGCAGTCATAATCACAGTATGGACCATGGTGCAGTGGCCTTCCACCTACAGGATAACTCCTGGACAACCTACCATTGCCTGCAGGAGATTTCTCCCATTCCACGCCTCAGCTCCAGAAGCCTCAAGCTATTAATAGTGCAGGGCCTCTGGCAAGGGCTGCTCTCCAAGCACCCCTGGAGTGAGCCTGGCAGACCTCTGAGAGAAGCTGGACGAGCTGCCAACCCACTGGCAACTGACTTGGTGTGATTTAAATAACCGTGTCTGAAAAGCTGTGAATGAACAAAGCATTTGATGAGTAAAAGCAGAGATATCAAGGGGAGGCTGGCTGTCGCCAGAAGGGATGTTTGCTGAACTAACCTGCATGCTGGCATTTCAATGGGTTCATTTGAGAGGGAATGAATCATAGGACAGCGGGCCATTTTGTTAATGTGTTTGATTTTGACAAACAATGGAGTGGGTTAAACACTTAATGTGAAATATGAACTTGGATAACGATGACAGACTTTATAGAGGCCCATTTTACATTACTTAAATATGTCTTTTAATACAACATAATTAGTCTTCCAATGGATGAGTGAAAGCTGGAAGGTTTCCAGATTGTTGTCATGCAATAACTGTAGTTCAGTTATGTCTAACCAGGAAGAACAAATTTGAAACACACATAACTGGAAAGTAATGTGGCAGATCTTAGTGACCAATAATATATTAATGATCTCTTAAATAATTCTAGAGGTAGCTGGGCATTCTAGAATTGCCCCTTTGAGATTTACCCATCAATAAAGTGAGATAAGCATTTGATGCTTTAGGAAGGGAAGAGTTGAGGTTGCAGTTTTATTGTTACAAGACACATTTTAGGTGGTAAGGAGATGTCCTTCAGAACAAACATGTTTAAAACTATTCCAGGGAGCCAGCCAATGTACACAAGCATTTGCTGAAACTATGTGAGAGATTTAGAAAAAAAATTCCTGGATGAAACATTAACAGCACAATGTCTCAAAAGGAGAACTACAAGAAATATAAGGTTTAGGTGAGCATACTATCGAGATACAGATAAACCATGAGAATGCAGGACACAGAGCATCAGCTGCATGGTTATGCTTCCACTGAGAAAGCTAAAGGATGAAATCAGTATACAGACTATAATGTGGAAGATAAATAGAGACGTTTCTGCTTACCAGTCACCCATTGTGCATTTTTTCAGTTCATGTTACTGGAAAGACCTTTCCATTTGCATTGCAAATGTAGCATTGCTTTACTACTCCATGGTTTATTGCCTCTGGGCATGAAAAACCTCTGTATTTAAAAAAATTTTTACCACTGACCTTGGTTGTTGGATGTTACTTCTCCTCAGCCTTCGGCTGCTAAGTCTCTCATTCACTCTGTCCGCTCTGCTTCCCTTTCTTCAGTACCTAATTTCCTCCTCTGTCCCTTTATATTTTTCACTTGTGTAACATTCTTCATCTCTTTCCTTGCAACCGCAAAGAGCCATCAAAACTCTGGCAATCCACAGGTGCAAATGTGTACAATGCATGAAGCCTGCCTTTATTTCTTAAATTACGTTTCCTACTCTTTGCCTTTGTCCTTTTTAAACCAAAACCCCTTTAGATTAGGAATCGTGACAATATACTTTTACAGTAGCCATCGTAACAGTGTGGTACTGCCACGTACTCCATATAGAGGTTCTGCCATAATAAAATATCAAAAGAAACAAATGAATATGTAAGAGAAATAATAATATGGAATGAGGAAAACTCCGTGCCTCTTGGTGAGGTCTGGAAGAAGGTAAGAGAAATTCATTTCTTAGGTGTAAAGATTTACTCTGAAGACTTAAAATGAGACTCTCACCTAGCACATTAGTAAAAGAACAGTAAATATTGCTGGAGAACCACGTTAAACAGAAATAATGCAATAGATACAACTGAAAAACCAGTCATTTAGAATTCACCACACTAATGCATTTCAGAGCAGCCCTGTTCTAAAGTCTAGTCCAATGTGAGCACGTTATCATCCCACAAAAATTTTGCAAGCAAAGCTGATTTGCAAGCTAGGATTTCCTTGAACAGATATGACTTATATTCTGGCCTCATTTTTAGAAGAGCTTTAAGTTTTTAGACACGCTATTCAAGTTAAAAAGTACTTTTCAAAGCAGTCCAGCACTGTGTTGCATGTCTTAATGCTCCATCTGGGACAGGGAAAAGCAGTGTTGCCTGCTCAACAAATAAAAAAAAAACACTTAAAAAAAAATGAGTAAATTTGGAGTTTCAGAAACTATGGTTTGACAGTCTAGGACACATCATTAACTTATTTAAGCATATATAAATTTTGATTATTTGTCATCTCTGTTTCTGAACAAAGTATTGCACCATGGAACTGACTTTGGTCTGACTGCTGTCTACTGCTCACTCATTCCCTAAAATACTTATTTCAAAAATGCTTCTACATGGCTGTGAATTGTTAGTGGTTTTGAATGGAGTTTTGCAGACATGACTGTTTTTTGGGGTGGAAATAAATTCCTAAGCTTTGGAATTGTGTGCATCTGAAAGTATACAGCAAACTTAGATATTTTCCAGCAAACTTAGGTGTCGTGTGATCTACCAAAGCTGTGATGTAGATGTTAAGAAGCAAGTTAATGACCATAATACCTATTCAAGACAATGAACTATGATCATCTGATTGATCCTCTGTGGAAAAAAGCTTCATTTGTTGAGATTTTGGTGAATAGTGAATATCCATTCCTACTGGAGCCAACCTGGCTTTGAAATACACTGAATCAATCGTTCCAAAAAATGCTGAGCAAGGTTTAATTGCAGCTCTGCAGAAGCCTACTCTGCTATGAGGCAGAGGTCTCTGAAAATCCTACTGCAGACCACCAAGAGGAATAATATTTTTTATTGGATCAAAGACTACATTAGACCTGGAAAATCTAGTCCAAATAGGAAGTCTTACAACTATCACATGCTACAGAAGTGGAATCCATTATTTACCAAGAAATTAGGCAATGTGACAAGTACTGGATATTTTGAAGTGGGAGTTAAAGCATGTGTGGAATAACCTCTTTATTTCACAGAAGAGCTCAGAAAAACTGATGCACTTTAAGCTTGTGAAATAATTCAGGTGGGAGAAAAATCTTGAAGAAAAAGAATATCTGCTATTTAGGATTTATAACTGGTGCAGATGGTTCAGATGGTTATAATTCACATTGTAATTAAAAAATTGGCACCAGACACCTTCCAGAAATCTGTTATCCAGATTTCTAAAGGGTGGATAAGGATATGATTCTAGCTAGATATCTAGAGATTTTATTCTAGAATAAAAGAAAACTCAAAGGACCGAGTTTCTTCTTGGCAGACAGCAGAGTTCAAGAGTCCACTAGATAAAAATTCTACATTTCAAGATGTCATAAAAGATGAGGGCTGCAGCAGATACTTCATGTCTGGAGAATGAGAGTTAATTCCATTCATTTCAGGGGTTATCTTTGGTGCCATATGCTGCCCATATATGTGTGTGTATATATATATGTGTGTGTGTATATATATATATATCAGCCTGCAAGAGTAAAAAATAATTACTTTTTTTAATAACTCTTTTAAACTGCATGTCTTTTTTATATATTTCAGACTACTTTTTATTAACAAGTTAGAAGGCAGCCACTTTCCAGCCAATGTTCAAACAGATAAATAATATACTTATTCATCTTTGACTTATTAACCTACTTTCTGGAAAGATTTCATATACCTGATATAAACAGAATCTCTTTGAAATTACATTGATTAATGTGATCATGGCTTTCCTGGAGACATTACAACCATAAATGTTTAGGCCCAATATGAAAGGAATTTATTGAATTTCAGAGAACTTAGGAGAAATAGCAGTATAAGAAGAACCTTATTGCTTTTCAGAGTGCCCTATTCTGGAAACCAGATGCAGCGATTCAAACTGGATTCTTAGGAGGTTCTGTATTTGTGTCATTTGCACTCATTTGCTGTTTCAATCTGGTAAATTATTTGACACAGTTCATTTGAAGTTGGCCTAATCTGCACATAAAACTTCATGAAAACATTCTACAGTTCAGTTACACCGAGCAAAAACATTACAAAATCCTGTGCCTTGTTTTCCAGTAAGTTTCAGATTAGCTGATACCTTGTGAGTAAATTTTGCACGGACAAACAACATCTACGTATCGATATATCCGTGTCTCTCTATATATATACTCAGTCAATACTTTTTTTCTCAGAATAACTCAAAAAGAATTCTGAGAAACTAAAATTAGGCCAGTTTTCTTGCGACTTATTGCAGAGGTTACTGCAGAAGGGAAATCTTTTTATCTGTAGTCAAACACAGTACTGCTGTGCTGATGCTGAAGGCATTGTTGGGGTTCAGCCATTGTAGTGGTCACTTGTGACATGCAACCAAGAACTGCTGTAGTGGCATGAGCAATCCCCTAGTCAAGCTAGCAGCACAGGTGACTAAATGATTCCTGTATACAACGCAATATGTTTTGAATTTATGTTTTTGGCAAATGATACGTATTTGTAAATCCTTTGGTAAGTCTATACATATTGTAAACAATCTGCCTATGCTTAACTGGGGTATTCTTTAATAGAATATGGATATGTTGGATAACCGGAGTATGTTTTCTAATAGAATTGTAATTAAATCAAGAGAAAGAGTCAGTAGATTTTTTTCCCAGATGAAGATTTTATTCTGCCTACATAAATTCTGCCCTTTGCTTTGTAAGCTGAAGTATTCCCATTCCCCATTAAGTATTACGGTACTATCTTTTCCTAACAATTATCTCATTCTACTTCTCCTTTGTTTTCCCAGAGGGTTTTTTTCCCCTTTAGCAAAGTCTAATTTGGCCAGATCCACCTACATATGCTCAGCTTTCAAATGATTCATTTCAGATGTTCCTTCTGCTTACTTCTCAGCAGCATTTGTTTCTATCGTTCTCCATATGTCAACAGGTTATTTTGAAGCAGGATCTCTTCCCATTTTGTTAGTGGGGTTAACTGTGTCTTCTGTGTGGGGACAGCGGGGTATAGAAGAGTGTACAAGGGTTTTTTAGAGCATTAAAAAAATCACTGAAGCTTTCATCTGTCATTGGTTCATAACTCTTGCATAAATAACAGATTAAAATCTTCCTTGTTTTTCCTAATGCCTGACTGGACATTCATTTGCACATTTTCTCTCATTAGGCAACAAGATTGCCTTTGATTTTTCATGTTAATTTTGAGTTTGATGTTGTCTCAAGTGTCAAGTCCAAATAAAGTCATATGTTAATTATGTGGGGTTTCATTTCTGTGATTGTACAGATTTTTCCTGTAGATACTTTCCCCCTTCAGCATTATGTATTCCCTCTGCAGTAATTCATCTTTCTCCATTTTTAGGGGGCTACTGTTCAACTTTTTTGATAACTGAAGAAAGGCATGCAGCTCCTATTTTCCTTAGAGGTATTCCAAATATTTTTTTCTTACATATATCATCATGAATGTAAAAGATTTCTTCTTTCCAACATACTACTCCCCCTCACTCAGCCTTTTTATGTCCTACAAGAAACACTGAGCAAGATGAGAGAAGCTAAGTCCATGGCATAGCCTTCAGTGCATTGACCTGCTGCATATTTCATATTACACTCTTGTAGATCTTCTGTATTAGCTGGTTTACAGGATTTCAGTAGAGCAGAAGTTGTTTGTGTAATTTCTCTCTCATTTAATGTATCAGTTCATTCTCAGAATGAAAACCATTTGGTGTTTTGAACATACAGAATTTTTGTTTTAATTGGCAAATACTGCACTTTGAAAAGGGTTGTAATTTGCATTGTTACAAACCTTCCATGCAAACACACTGTTGTTTCCAATTCAGTCACATTTCTTTTTTAAGTTTTAAGGCATACTTTTAAAAGAATCTGCTTTGCAGATAGTCCAGTTGGTAACAAACAGGCTTTGAATCATGCCTAGCACAAACTTTGTGCAGACAGCCAGACAATAGGAGGCTCATGTCCAACTTGACAAATGTTAGATGCAGATTTCCATTGTCTAGCTTGCAGTTTAAGTTGCATTGGGGAATTTCTGCTGTGATTTTTACTCACAGCAACTGATTCTTAAAAATCACATCCCAAATCCAAAGTTATTAATAATGCATCCAACAGATGGCAGATTATTTCATAAGAGTGAAATTTACCTGAACGAGTGATGCAATTAATGTGATATTTACAAAATGGATATTTATTTCACATTATTTGGCTCCAAATCCAGTCTAATCAAAGGTAGTTTCAATTGCAGTATAATATAAAGGAAAATAATTTTGTGCCTATGATTTTGTTGTATCTCCATCTGAATCCCAGAACCTTACCAAAACTATCTATATTTTACGTATTTAACAAGCTTATTGGAAGATGGAAAATAGCATTATTCAGTAGGAAAATCCCATACAAGTACAAGGGTACAGATATTTACATTGAACACATGGAAAACAGAACAAGATTTTTGAGCGGTTTTTATTAATTAAGCTAGTTGGGATTTATAAAGCTGGGATATAGTAGTATATGCCAACCGTTCCTCTCTCTGAAAACAATCCTCAGCTGCTTTTGCAGCTCTTTGCAGCAGTCTACAAGCATGATCAGCTGGAGCTGTTCTTCTGTGATCATTTAGGATTAAAGCAACCCCCCAAAAAAGTAACAGGAAGGCACGTTGCAGTAGGAGCAGTCAAGGGAGGGAAAAGATTCTGAGCACTGTAGCTGCTTTCTCTGTGGATCTAGAGGAAGAAATACTGTTATCTTCTGGTAGCAGCAAATACTTCTCACCCATCACACCAGCTCTGTTGCACTTCTTGTTCTCCTGGTGATGTATCTGCAATTTTCTACCAGTTCTTGCACCTGATGACCCAACATCTCTTAGCAGCTGAGGCAAGTGACTACTCCAGCATCTATCCACTGCACGGACTGTATGTGAATAAACTACACAGATGCTTAGATTGCACTTTTCATCCCTTTATGCCTTAATTGGAAAGAGGAAGTACTGGTTGACTGTCACAAGTGGAGCCCAACGGGGTTGCTGCATTATGACCTGAATGCATAACGCGGTTCCTTCGCAGTGCTGCCAGGGCAGTATCAAAGGAAACCCACATGTGATGGAAACTGTGCGCTGGTTCCACCTTTGGGTGATGTTGCAGCCCTGTAATGCTAATGAAAGGCCACCTATACTGTCAAAACATAATTAAAATGTAAACTAATCTCTGCACTGAGGGGAAAGTACAGCATCTGCCTTTATCAGCCCCAGTCATGACTCACTGCTTTGTGGTGTAATAAGCCTGACTGAATATGCATTGGAGCTCAACCCACACAGCTTTGCTCTAAATTAACAGTGACAACAGCAGGAGAGATGTATCTTGCAGGAACAACTGGGAAGTTTCCTTATCTGATACTTGACAAAAGCTACTTTTTCTTAAGAAAATTCCAATTCATTTCTTGCTAAATTAGTAGCAGTAAATACACAGAAATAAAGAATTGTACGTTTGTAAGTATTTACCACAAAGCCCCATAGAAAGTTTGATGTATGGTTAGCATATGCTGTGTTGAATGGGAATACAGCTAAACTACACTAAAGCTGGCATCATATTTCTTGCATTAAGCAAATTTAGTATGTAACACTATCTTGAGTGAGAGTCAGACTATAATGACTTGGATCTGTGTTTTATACCAGGTCTGTGAAATAAATGGCACTATTTCTGTTGTACCAAAAGAGATTGTTAGAAGGGGAGGGAGTAGAGATGGCTTAAGTGACACACAAACAGTAAGCTGCATGAGATAATGGTCCAGAGAAAGTTTTGGTGAAATTCATTATTATTTTCCCTTTTAAATGTTTTTTTTTTTTTTTCTCTCCCAGCATTCTCAAAGTGCTTTTCAAGCATTATAGGGTGTTCTGGGAATACTGTCTATCTCTATTTTTATCCGTAGTTTACAAAGCCTCTCCAGCTGCAGACAGGCAGCTGAAGGAATTCAGGAGACCATGGGTAACATGCCGAGCTGCCCTTTGTAGTTAACCTGAGTCTGTCTGCGGCACTACCTAAATGAGTTATGTGTTGCTTTCATCTTAGCTGCTTACAACATGAAAATTGCTTCCCACAAAAGGGACAGCATTGGTCCCTGCAGCGTTGCCATGCTGCTAGATTTAAAAATCTGACTGTATGTTAAGGGTGTATTTATCCTTACAGAGCACAGTCACTGGCTAAGGAAATTAAATCACCAGCACATAAGCAACAAAAATAGATCTTGTTTCAAGGTGCTTTATTATGCTTTTAGTCCATAAAGCCGATGATCTGAAATAGTTATATAATGTCACCAATGATTACTGTATTTACTAGGCTCCAGTTCAGCAAGGTAGCCAAGCATGTGCCTTCTTTCAGTAGAGTCACTCTTAACTTAAGCTCAGCTTAAACTTAAACTTTTGCTTCGGTATGCAGGGGTTTTAGTATCTTGTGTCAGTGGGCAGAGGGAAGAAAATAGTGGCAGTGCTCCACATCAGGATAACAGTAACCTCTGAAAGAAGTCTTGGCTTGACATTGTGAGAAAATGCAGTATTTGCTACTAACAACAAAAAAATAGTCATTAAGGGTGTAAGATTGTTCCTCAAATGCACTCCTCAAAGTCTGTTGGCTGAATTCTTTCTGAGTCAAGTTTACTTGAATAACGAAACACGGTTGCATGGTCCAGGGCATGGGTCTGAAGGAAACAATTCCGTTTCTGACCTTACACTTATTTACACAGCAAATTTTTCTAAGCACATATGAGATTCAGAATTAAATTCATACATAGCCTGGGAAGATTCAGAGAAGTTCAGTCTTAAATTTCTGTTTGACTGAATAACCTCAGATATAGAAAATCCTTTAAACTTCTGGGATGAGACCCTATAATTTTAACTTAACCACAGACAAATAATAATACATGAATCTTACTCTTCCCAAGGTCCTTCTTGCTCATGCAAGAACATGAAGATGATTATTTGAAATAAACAGAGTTTGAAAAACCCAGCATGCTATGGCAATAAGTGGGGAGACACAGTATCTGCCTTTGTAACAGAGTGCTGTCCTTTAACAGAGACAAATATGGAGCAACAGAGATACTTGCTGCTGAAACCCAGAAAAAACAGTTTGGAAAGAAACTGAACATAATAATCTTCTGGATCATTCGGTGCTTCTTGTCATCACACCCTGGTTATATAAACTGAAAACAGTGGTTGCTGCCATATACTGTAGGGCCAGTTTACATTTCCTGGTTGCTACACTCTGTCTACTTTCCTTAAATTAGGATGTGATGGGGCATATGTGTTTTATCCACTTCCCTCCTTATTCTTTAGGGGCCTGTTGCAGAGCAGAGGCTAGGGTGCAAGCACTGCAGAGCTCAATTTTGAAAGCAACCCTAGCTTCTGTTTGCACACTCAGACTTCCGCACAAAATCAGTGTATTTCTTGTTGTAAGGTTTGCGGAGAGAATTGCTGATGATTTCTGTTTCTTTAATGCAGTGGTTAATACATTATAGATAATGTAAATGCATGCATTGCAGACTGCACCAGTGCATGCCTAAAATGTGACTTTCAAGAAGACAAAATATTTCAGGAAATTTAATGCTGGATCTGTGCAAAGCCGGTGAGCTGCCAAATCAAGCAAGATTCTGTCCAAAATTTTTTTCCGCTGCTTATGTGCCAGATTTTCAACCTCACTTCATTCAGGTGGCAATTTTTGAACCTGAAAATTTAGAAAGCGTGAATAACTACATGAAAAAGAAAAAACAACTATGGTGACGGTAATTTATGCTAAAAAGTATTCTCCTGGATCTATAGCACTTAATGTTTATCTGCAAATATCCAAGAATTATGTAGACCCCAGTGAGTATTTAAACAGAACACATTGGTTTTTTAAAGCTGATGGTGATATTTTGTAAGCTTTGATTGATTGAAACTAACCCTCCTTCAAATATGATGAAACTTTACAGGATACTATTAAAATTCTGTGTAGCTAATAATTATTTGATGAGTAATGAGCAAAGACTGCTCCAAAGAACCAGGTGAGAGCAATTGCATAACGAAGGAAGTGACAAAACCATGAACAGCCATTTAACAAGACAGAAGTTAAATTTTGCTTTTAACTCTCCTACAATTCACTCCTGATAAGTATGAAGTCTGATTTTCTTCCCTGTGTTGCCACACCACATATCATAGTGCTGCATGAAATCTTTCAGATGGAAAAGAAGCTCTTCAGTATTCACTTTTTTTTAAAAAAGAAAATAATTTTGCTTTTCTAAGCATTTCATATTATAATATTTCCATCGAAAATCCCCATAAAACAGTCATGTTTATGAAAACCTACTTTTAATCATTAAACTAGTAACAAAAAAAGGATTCCACTATTTTAAACAAGTATTCCTGAAATTCACCTAATACTAAGGGACTGTTTTGAGTCTCATGAAGTAAACCCAACTTGGAAATGCTATTAATACTTCTAAGAGTTTGGTTATCGAATAACAACTATTTTCTTCTATAACTCATATGCTGAATCCTTTGCTCTATGAGAATATTAAGAACTGGAGATGGACTGAGGTTTGGGTTTTTGGTTGGTTTTTTTCAGTATATTTTCTGGATTCTTTTTTGTGTGAATTTGTAGATTACCTTTTTCGATATAAGCTGACGAATCATGGGGCATTTAGGGTTTTTTTTCCCCCCTATTTTTGGCTAGCTGTCTGGTGTACTATCTGTAATTTCCTAGCAGAATTTACTGTGCTTTTTGTATGAGACTACTTTTCTGTATTGGTATTTTATTTTGAAAGTTCCTCATCTTTTTGTTATAAATGAGGAGATATTTACACACTCATGCACACACACATGCGTGTGCATTCTGACCCATAAGATGATTTCCACTGCAAAGATCCCAGAGCTGGATTTTAGCTCTGTGTGAAAATAAAGAGGAATTCCAACTCTGAACATCTTCAGATTGTCAGTGTTTACCTCTGACTCAAAGATGTCCAAAGCCCAAGGACAATTTTACGTTATACCAAGGAAGAAAGCTGAAGAATTTGCAGAGTCAAGGGTTTAATTGTAAAGAACTGTTGAATCAGAAGTGTAAACAGTTAAGGAAATGATGGACTGTAGCGCAAAGTGAAAGTAGGTCTTCTATAACTGCTAATTCATGCTGGCCACCAAAGCTTCTTACTATTAAAAACAAAGATGGATGTGCTCTGCCCAAGGCATTTTTTCAATTACTCTTGCTTTGTCCTGGAATGCTCCATCTCATTAAGTGGCTGATCCCGATCATAGAGAATTGCACGCTGCAGGATCAAAACCCACAAGAATCAACTTCCCTGACTTTCTTCTCTTACCAAAGCTGTTTTTACGCAATCTTATAAATATGCTCCTATCTATAATCTAAAGTAAATTTAAGCCTTTTATTTCCTTATCCAGCAATTGCTGCTTAGCTAGCTCTCCAGATGCTGACAAATTTGAGGCTTTTCATTTGGATAATTTAGATAATTCTAGGTATTATAAGATATCTTTAAAAAAATGCAGGCATGTTCCAAAATTCCACTTGACTTAAGGTAACAGAACCTGGCTTTGTACAATAGCGAGCTTTTTATTTTTATTATTAGTTCAAAAGATGTGGAGAAAGCATCTTATTGAATTACAATGAGATTAACTATTGGTGCTCTTTCAGTAAGAGAAAAGTACTGTTTGAAAGAGAATATTTTTCCAGCAGACAGTAAAATACCTTCAAGACTAAGCGATGACCTGAAAGCCAGTTCCTAGTCCTTGCAATTCAATTACATGGATCATGCTGTTCTCTGAAAAGATTATTTTAGTATGAAAATGGAAAACGGAACAGTTAAAACCAATGGGAAAATCCAAGGCTGAGTGAAAGTGAAGCTTGCTTTTTGTGAGGTTTGACCAATGTTGTCCGTAACACATTTTCATTACCACTTTTCAGTAACACCAAGAAACTCCCCACAGAGAAAGACCTTTTGAAACAGACAACCCTGATGTTGAAGGAGAAAGATGGGCAAAGGGGGAGCGGCACTCACATGAATGGGACCAGGAGCAAGGAGGACCTGCTGCTGCAGAGGGCCAGCGAGGCCCCTGTTCCTCCCAGCATTGCCTCTGCCTTTGGAACTGGAGCTGCCTGGGCGTGGATCAGCACAGAAACCCCTGGGGCTGTTGCACCCTCCACAGGCAAATATCTGGAAATGAGAAATACAATAAATATCAAGAAAACATTTAAAAACTACTGGAGTCACAGTATAGCCAGGCAGGGAATTAATCTGTCGTAGGAAACCATCCATGCTTCTAAAAGGCAAAAATCCTTAGAGGTATTGTCACAGCTTCTAGCATTTAAGAAGCCCATTGTCCTGGAAGGCAACTTTCGGCCAAGCAGCAAGTTCTACGCACTTGTTTAGAATCCCTCTTAGTACAGGTGCAGCTTATCAGGGTAAATTGTTTATGTCTGTGTTACATTCATCAGGCTCACAAACAAACCAAGCTCTCTTGGCACTGTTTGACGTGTATTTGCCAATATGATAATGTCTGCCTTTAGGATTTTACTATCTCAGATAAGCAATACACTCCTATTTACCAAACACAACCCCCCGAGCCCTTCTTGATAAGCACTCCCTTGCCAGCAAAAGCTCCTCCAGGTGTTGTGTAGCATTATCTCATTTTTATCTCCCTGTAGACATCAGATACCTCTCTGTGTGATGTGCGTCCGCAGCCGCGGGATAGTGAAACAATAATAGTGGTAGAAGTTCGTTCAGTTGATTATTTCTTAACAGACCTCCTTGGGCTCGTGTCCCCATGAGCCCCCAGACCCTGTTCTGCCTAAGATCCTCAGAGAAATTCCTGTTGACACTGGTTAGCTGGGCTTCAGGGCATGCGTGAGGAGCTTTAAGTAGCACAGACTGCACTGGGATGAACATACTTGGAAATCAGGTATTTTATTTTTTTCTGCCATGGCTTCAGCTCACTTAAACTTCTTCAACTTTATTAAAAGACGGCATTTTATAATTTCTTGGCTGTCTCCCAGTTTCCTGGCTTGAGTTCCCAGGCAGATTTGATGTTGTCAGCTGCTGCCCACAATTTTGAGCCAAAGGGGAAAAAGGCAATTTTTTTCTTGGTGACTTGAAGGGTTTTCTAGTGCTTTTCTTATTGTCCTCTTTCTTCCTACGAACAAGTTTTTTTCTAACATCTTTTAGGACATTTTCTTTTTTTCAGTGACCAGGGTATCTTCTATTAATTTGTCACTTTCTATAAAAGTTAGCTGTTCCTCTTTTGACACCGGTGTCTTTTTAATGGGTGATTTCTGATCCAGTCAGCATGCTGCTTTGAAATTTTTGGCAACTAAGATGTCAATTAACCATTCCAACTTGGAGTCTCCCGTCTCCTGAAAATGTTCAAAGCCGCACACTGATAATGGAGGCTTTCATGAAGTTTGCTTGCATTTGTTCACTTGGAATGCTCAGAGTTCAGGTTAGTCCAAGCCAAAACCATATCCCTCCACACAGCATCAGATGTGGTATGAAACATTTTTCGCTCTACCTGAAGATGTGGGAGTGTCAAGTGCTGATTTACTGTGGGCCTGAGGAGCTTTTTCAGCTACCTCCCATTAGTACTAGCCACCATGGTGCATGTTCAGATGTCCATGCAGCAACCTCTCTTAAACTAGCGTTGCATACATCCACAGAGTATCCTAGTTTGAAGATTAATGCATTTGTTCTTGTTTTAATCACGTCTCAACAAGACTTTCCAATCTGAGGAATCATTGCGACTTTTGATTTCCAGTTCAGTAACCTGACCTAAATTCTTCTGTTGTGTTTCCTGGAAAAAACATACTTTTTGTAATACTTTGGCAGATGTTCAACTCAGACCTCCTGCAGTGATTTCTATGACCTTGATCATGCTTCTTCAGTCAATCTTACTGGGATGTAATATTTCATATTCATCTTTCAACATATCTCACAACAGACCATCACAGAGACACTGACTTGGAGACCAGGGAACAGCACATTGTGATAATGAACTGTGAACTCTCTCAGATTTTACTTTGGAATACAAAGAGATATATTTGAAAGACATGTTAATTTAAACAAATACAGTCTTATTGGAGAGGCTTGGTAGGATTATTACCATGTCACGTGCAGTATGTTACTCATACACCCTGGGTCATGCAGTGTGGATACCCTTGGCAGGCTTTTCATCCCTTGCGCAGCCAGGAGCTGTCACTGGCTCTGAAGCCCACCCTGGGTCTCTGAGTGTGGCCACTGAAGTACAAGCTGGAATTCTGAAGCTCCAAACATGGAAACTGCAGATTTTGGCCTTCGGCTGTGCAAGGTGTTTTACAAGGGGTGAACACATTGTGAGGCTATTCACTGTACTGAATTTTAAGCACCTAATTTAGTTGCCTCGTAGTCTCCTTTTACCAACAGGGAGCATCAGGTCAAGGGCAATTCAGAATGGTGAAGTTAGGCTTCCACACTCTATAGGAGCTAACTCTCTCCCCACTGCCTCAGGATTTTGAAAATAAGGAGCCTATCTTAATTACTTTAGGTGGTTTGCATATATCCTCTGACAAATATACAACCAAATGTCACAAGACAAATTTCAACCAGATGCTTCAAACTCAGTTGGAATTTAGCTTGAGAAAGGCTTCAAGATGTTGTCTTTAACCAGCTGAGGTAGCTGATACGCTAGGAGATGTATTTGAAATAGCTAATTCCTCCATAAATTGCTGAAAATAAAAAAAATGTGTTACAAACACCATGCACTCTCTTTTCATATAATTTTCTAATTATGTATTTGGTTCTGGAATTTATTTTCTCTTGCATCTTCATTTTAGTCTTAGAAGTGCTTTAACACTCTTGTTGATTGGCTGGTGTTTTTTGTTGGTTTTTTTTTAATGAGAGAAGAGGCAAAATGTTAACCAAATAAGCTTTATATTTCCTTCAATTAAAAACAAAACAAAAGAATAATAGCATCAGAAAATCATAAAGAAACCTGGATTGTCAGATATATCTCGTAGGCTTCCCTAAAAGGAGTCAGATCTGTGTATAAATTACATTGTTGATCTCGGGGTATAGAATTTTGTTGTGTTAGAATGTGTAACATGCTGTTGCCATGTAAATTATTTGGCTGGCACTACTGACAGTTTGTCTAACTGTAAGTTCCTTATTAATGCAGTGTTGGAAAATCATGCTAAACTATCATTCTTCTGAGACCAAGTCAATATTTCTCTTCATTTAGAAGATGCATCTGCCATGGTGATGGAAGGGCTATGCAGAGTCCAGGAATGCCTAATTTCCTGGTCCTCACTGCAGGCATAGCATGCTCATGCCTCTCTGGTGCTTATGTTCCTCATATGGCACCTTGGGAGTTTCCCTATATAGCACCTTGGTAGAACCTCCCCCAAGATGGCATCACTCCCAGTATGGTACCCTAAGTGTGCCCTTTTGTTCCTAAACAGACTGGAAAGGGTTTTGTGCATAGTGAAGCACAGCAAGAAGTATTATATTCTTGCCCCTGAAATTTAATTTCTCACCTTAGCCAAATTAAATTGCTTCCCTAGTCTTCCTTTTTTAAAATTTTTAATTGGTAATTTCACATTGAAATAACTTCGGCAGTCTCAGCTCTTCTCTCAGGGCTCCTTCTTTCTTTCTCTGCTGACTTTAAAAACAGATAAATTAAAAATATCAATAAATAAGACAGAGCTCTTCCTCTTATGTCTTGCATAGAACTCCAAGTTGTCTACGGCCAGTGTGAAATACTGTTATATACCACTACCAATACAAGCACTAGCGTCCTCAGAAATACAGACCCTATGCTACTCTTCTCCGCCTGCTTGTCAGTCAATGGAGAAGAAAGGGGAGAGGTGGAAAGAAAGACTGGGGAAAATAACCAGGGCAGCCGTGCACGAAGAGGCCAGGACTCATGCTTACACCCAAGGAAGACCACCGGCACCACAGCTCACTGCACAAATGGCAATGGCACTGTGAAAAAGCCCCTGCCCTGCCTGCGGGTCAGCTTGCACTGCACATCATCCTATTTAACAAAAAACCTGACTGTGTCTCAAGGATCTGAAACTGATAGTCTTCTCTGGGATGTTAGTGTATGTCGACTAACTCCTTTTCAGAACAGTAGAAGTGCTTGAAACAAAAAATAAAATCCGTTATCTTCTGGTTGTGGCAGGTGTGCATGTAACAGGACTACAGAAAACTGCCTGAGCTGATTGACAAGACATCACGTCTGCCTCGAAGTCAAGACAAAGCTGTGAGACTCCAGCTTTCATCCTACTGGAGAGCGAGAAGTCCTTGCCTCATTATCTTCTGAGTTTTCAACCTGCCAGCCCTTTCCTGGGAACAACTGCATGATGTTTATATAGCTGCTGGAGCCAGGAGATGGAGAACATATGGGATACTGAAATATGACGTCAAAGTAGCCCTGGTGGCAGCCTGCTAAACCACAGCATAAAATATGGAAGATATACACAAATCCTGCACTGCTGCCATCATCCAGAGATTTTGTTACTGGAAGAGTTCGACAGTGAAGCAGGGAGCTAAGGCAAAGTTCACGATGGGGGAAGGAAATGATGGAGGGTGCTACTTTGATCCTTTGGCTCATGAGGTTTGAAATAGCCAACAGAAATTAATCTCACAGGATTTTGTAGTGCAGCAAAAGAACACGTCAGCAGTCAGAGTGCTTCTCTGACTGAATGGATGCTAAGCCATGCTGTAGATTAAGAGTGAGCAGAGACTGATGAGGGCAACTCAACAGCAGGGACTCTTCGCTGGCAGGTGCCATGGGGTCCCTGCAGACAGAAGTCTCAGTTCAGTCTCTGACTTCAGAGCAGACATTGCACTACGTCAATCAGCCCTGTAAATCCATTGCATGGGGCCCTCATTTGTATTTACATTTATGGACCCACCTGTTAAAATTCAACCTTTTTTTTTCAATACTCTAATTGGAGATGGAGTTCATCCTTTTAGACCAAATTCAAATGTTTACCGCATGCCCCTTCAGCAATATGAGAGCATTTGCTAGTTTTAAATAACAAAGTGATCAAAGACAAAATCTGACAAATGCCACACTAATCATCCAAGTTTCAGGCTATCCACCTGTTGAAATGTCCTCAGCTAGTTGTATATATACCCAAAGAACAGGGAGAGAGGGAAAAAAAAAGGAGAAGACAAAGATGAGCAAATAAGGGAAAGACCTCAAGATGTAAAACTGGATAACATCACAGGCAGGACTGAGATACCTATATGCTGAATAAAGGTCTACCATACTGTAGGTACTAGTAGGTCCAATGGTGGAAAAAAACATTTGTAACTGCGTAAGTAAGAAAATAAAAATTTGGCCAATACTCAAATGCGAATGAAAAGTTCTTATCAGCAAAAGAGTTTGAAGAGTTTTTTAAAGACAATCTTAGAGCACTTTTAACATTTATTTGTATCCAAAACAAAACTATCATGAGCCTTAATTTTTCCAGTGTTTTTACTGTTAAGGAAGAAAGCTTTATAGCTCTCTAAAACCTAATGCATAAACCACTGTGATTGACAAGTAAGATTGTCTATAATACATGATCTGATCCTTCAGAAGGAAGAAGACAATGGTCTGTATACAAAATAACTTCCACATTATTATGCTCTTGATCAGAAAAAGGAAAGGGTAATTTTAGACATCTCCGTATTTGGCAGCTTTGCAGGATCTAACGTAGACTATGAAATACCCTGTTTGAAGAGATCCATATCAGATATGTAATTACACTTCCCAAGGACAAACCCACCTGAATCAAAGCAGAGATCATCAAAAGTCATGCAACAGCTAGGCTCCCCTAAAATTAAAAACATAGCAGTACCACAAACATTTCAATAAAGAAGGATGTTAAACAATCTGTCTTCTCCAGTTGCTTTCAGTTAGCTACATGATTTAGAATATGTTCTTTCCAAGTTCAGAAAACACTCCAGGCACCTTCTATCTTCAAGCTAAGGAAGGATATAGTAAGGTATATTATAACCAAATGTACAGTGTTGGCATATTGCAATTACACAGCATTATCAGCTTTAAAAATAAAAATTATGATCTCCACTTTTAATTGGGAGCAAGTGGCAATTATTACGTGAAAAAGAAACCTATTCAAATTTAAATACTGCACTGGGATGTAAAACACAACTTTTAAAATCCTATCTTTGCATTTCAAACTGCAAACATCTAACCTGTGATTAATCATCACATAATCTAAGCCTTTTCTCTTTAATCCTCAAGTTAATGGAGAAAAAAATAATCTGGATCAATAAACCTGTAAGAGCTTGACAGATGCTGTAGATACACACTAAACTAACGTGGCAGATCTGCAGTAAATTGCAACACTTAATCTATCCATGTCATTTTCTCAGGAAGAACATAAGTTCGTGTAAATCATGTGTTCACTCCCACTCTAATGACTCCATCCTGTGAACACTTACACACTTTGGTTTTCTTTCTCATGTGATCAGTGGCAATGAGTAACAGGTCTCAGCCAGCCAAGTCAAAGTGTTTACAGAGTAAAGAAGAGGGTGGGATCCATTTTACCTCACCAATACTTTAGGCATGTTGTGTCAGGGTTATTGGAGGCAAAGAAAAGGCTGATTCATTGCATCTAAATTTGCTTTACGCAGGGAAAGCGCTTCAGAAAAAGTATCCCACCATGTTCAACTTCTTCCATTTCTCCTGTCTACAGAGGAGCTCATGAATTCCTCAAGGGAGATCCAGTCCTTCTAAGCTTTCATCTTCACCTGAGGATATGAGGAACCAGCAGCAATCTCCAGATATCTCTGGCTTCCAAAAGCCAGTCTTCGTGACATTCTTTACAGGATGTTGATAAGTGTGCCGCAGTGAGGTGCTGCAGCATGATCTCTGCTGCAGGCTGAGGCCTGGAGCCAGACAATGGGCCCTGGGCTCTGTCTGGGGAGGGGAACCACACATGCCCATCCTCCTGGAAAATGCTCCCAATGCCAGAGCACAGGGTGCTCCAGGGGATCACCCAGCCCTCATGCTGTCCAGGGGTGGCCAGCAGGCAGACAGAGTGCCAGGAAAAGCCTATGGGAGCCCATCATCACCCAAGAGATGGCTATTTTGAACCATGGCTTTTCAGCGCACACACACACACTGGCCAACAGTGGGGAACATCTGCAGAATCTGATGGGTCAAACATGACTGTCTCCTCAGTAAAACCTTTCAGCTCCTGGTATAAAGCATCTGAGCCTGGAGATACAAGCTGGCAGGTCAAGCACTCACTCAGAAGCTGTGGAGGCTGGGAAAAGCAGTCCTATGTCAAAACTGGCTCTGATGGAGGTTATGCAGTCATAGTCTCATGTAAAACAGAAAAATAGCTGGATTTGGAACACTAAACACCCCCACGTATGTCTTGACTTTTGTAATGAAAATTCAATGTCTCTCCTGCCCCAGTGTTCTGCTCCTCCTCCTCTGCCACGGCAGGGCAGCCCTGGTGACACCAGGGGAATGCTGCACAGCAAGGGAGAGCAAAGGCTGTAATTAGAAATTGTGCTGAGCATCTGAACAGAGAATTTTCTCTTGGTAGTGGTGTCACTCTATAGCACTCACCGCATGAACAAATTCCTCTTTGAAGGCCTCTTTAAAGGCCACATTCAGGAAGAAAAGCTTGATACCAGCCCACCACCCTCCCACCTATTGCTTGTTTTCCTAGAAGTATTAAAATCCCTGAAGAAATATTCTGACTTCTCTTGGGATGTAACTATCAAAAATTAGTGATGCTACTTATTATTCCCACCATAAAAAAACACAGAATTGAAAAAGTTTCCAGTTAGATTACTTTCTCATCTTTTACTACAGAACCTTTCTTTGAATATTGCTGAATATTTCATTTCAGTTACTCTATAAATTAGTCTCATCTGAATGTCTCAGCCCTTCCTAAATATATGTCTCTCACTGCATTTGTATTTGTATCACATACATTGTTTATACCAGTTTAAATGTTTTGTTTCTCTTCATTTAGCCCTTGCATTTTCAGCTGCTACAGAAAGAAATTTATGGCTGAATCAACAAAAGGTTTTAGAATGTCAGTTTATTTAGGCATGCTCTGTGGGGAAAACAACTGGAGGCACATTGCCTGCCCAGTGTCTTGTTAAAATTAATTTATTCTGTAGAGATAGATGTGCTGCAACTGGGGTATTCCTACCCAAAAGGGTAGGAGACCTTAAGAGCTTAGGGAGAAGTGGAAAGCAAGGGAACAGCAATGTTTCCTTCAATACTCCAAGCAACTGGCAGGCACGGGAAGGGAGGGATGGAGTGGTTTTGACTAATGTGAGGACATGTCTGCAACTTTGTTCTGTGAAATGGAGCTAATATGCAAAAGGGAGCCTCTTTGCTTTGCTCACTGTTGCCAGCCCTTAAGGCTTTATGTGAGACCTGTGATATTAGCTGGGGTATTTTGTAGCTTCAGCTCCTTGAGGCACCTGTCGGTG
The DNA here is from genome assembly GCA_033124195.1 of Coracias cyanogaster. NCBI lineage: Eukaryota > Metazoa > Chordata > Aves > Coraciiformes > Coraciidae > Coracias > Coracias cyanogaster. The sequence goes on from JAVSBS010008712.1 coordinate 171,219, forward strand.
AGACTTTTGACTTCTACTTGTAGATAAAGTGACAAGCTTTCTTGGTAGGGAAGTGAGAAACTAGACCCAAGTATACCCTAATAGCTAAATAGCCCAGAGGCAAATAAAACATGCACAGTTACTTTAATGAATATCATGATTCCTATGCCAGTTGCAGGAATTTTGAATTAGACTGGTGATCTTTAGCTTATGGCTTACAGTGGTCCTTATTAATGTCCTAGTCTATCACCTTAGGGAAAAAAAAAGTATTTTGTAGTATTTCTCTTCAAACACTCTCCAGCCCGCAAGTATATAATATTGGACTGAGCCATGTGAGACTCTGATACTAATCTCAAAAAGCTGTTATAGAGATTAACAGGTTCATGTCTGTGAAGACCTGCAAATCAAAAGTGTCATAAAAATAACAATTATGGTATGTAAATTAAGGTATGTACAATTTTGCCTTCTGCTTGATTAGAATTGCTGTAGTATTATCTATGCTAAGGTACCATGGCAACTTTAAGTGCTTGCAAATGGTAATTATATACATGTTAATGTTGACCACTGCATTATTAACTGAAACACTGACATTTGAAAGGACAGAAACAACTTCAGTAAGATAAGAAACACTGCATGAGGCTGAAGCAAG
>JAVSBS010008713.1:0-15667 GCA_033124195.1 Coracias cyanogaster
TCAGGAGTTGAGAGTGGGGAACTGAAACAAGTCCTGCCAGGAAGGGTAGTTACAAGCTGTTACACTGGCTCAGTTAGTTAAAGCCATGCCCTTGGCTTACACAGATTTGGACAAAGTCTACAATGACGTTACACATAGTATGCAAAAAATATAACAATCTTTTATTCCACCATCTTTCTCTGTTCACTTTTGAATTCAGCCTTGTAAATAGAGAGTCTCCTCAAATTTTAATAATAGGAGTTACTTAGGTAAGACCAATATTTGAGTATCAGTATTAGCCATGAATGTACACCCCACACAGGAATTACTTAGAAATACGTGAGTAAAATCAGTACACAAACAGCTGCTTCTGAAGCTGGACTCAAGGCTGCCTGAGTCAGGCCTTTGACAGACAGAGATGCACTCCTGCTTCCCAACACACACATGCTCCACAGCAACAAGGGTGCTGCCAGCCCCTGCCCCTTCTGGCAGGACCCACCACATGAGCTCAAGTGCAGTATTTTTGGGCAAAGCTGGTTCAAATATCGATGCATCAGACCACAGGCAGTGCAAATGTGTGTAACCTGCCTCCTCTCCAAACTGCAACCCAAACATGCTACCCATGTGAAAAGAAGAAAGGCCTGCAGCCATGACTTAGAGCATATATCGCGGGAAAGGAAATTACACCCTTGCTGATGTTAGGCCTGTCAAAGCCTTTTAAGATGCAGCCCGTTAGTCTGTAACATTTCAAATTTCAGCTGAAGACAACTTTCTCTCGTCAGTATTATATAGCTTGTTTTTGTGTCATGTCTCTGATTTTATTTTTCTGTGGCATAATTTATAGCAAGCTATTTATGGGACTAGAATAACTGTCAGCTTGGAGAAGCGGAACAGTTCCTCCTGTATACAATGCTGGTTAGAAGGCTGTTGAAAGGTTCCTGTCCCAAAATGGACAGCAGTATACCTGTACATGAGAGGAGAAAAGATTTGTTTCTTACCCCAGTTTCTTGCAATCCCCTATTCTTGTACTGAATATTTAAGTTTATTCTCAGGATTCTGTATCTCTTCCTGTTTTAGGTATGCCACGTTGTATACTAACATCACCAATACAGTAAACATGCTCTTTTTTACTTGGACTTCCTATGCCTAATGTTGATGATTATTTTTAGATTATGAGAGTTACTGCTGTTGTATAAATCCTCCTGAGATACTGGTTTTCATTTAAAAGGGCAAGTGTATTTGTTTTGTTACTGCACTCTTGTCTGCACTTTACTGCACTGGAGCAAAACCTATTTCAGACAAATGGTTCTTGCATATTTTTATAAATCCTTTTATATGCTGTTCATTAACTTGAAACTTCTTTTGATGAGAGAGCAAATCAACAGGCTAAACACTAATTATCTCCCACAAATCAACTATCCTGGATAGAATAAGGCATATTTACAATTTATTCACCAGTGTTTGGTGGCAGCCCCTTTATGATAAAACAGAATGCCGGCCCTGTGAGGTGCAATCCAAATATAAGCCATTATCTAGACAGGACTCCGAGAGCACAATATGGATGTTTTTAAAAAAAAGAAAAGTGAATTCATATTTTGGGCTTAGGAAAAAAAGGTGAAGGCTGGAACTAAGAACAGTTAGAAACAGCTACCAAAAAAACCATCGCATGCCTGTCACCTTGATGCTTGCAGGCAGATTCAAGAAAATCTCAGCTCAACAGCAGAAGCCCCATGAGGGGAAAAAAGCAATCTTCCCTTAGGATTCAGTCCTCAGACTAACCACACCTGCTGTCTTTTGAGAGAGGAGTTATCCCTGGAACGCTGCATTTGCATCGTGTCTGCTAACGTCAAGGCTTAGCCCAGGACAAAAACATCATGAATTTAGCAGAAGTACCAATTCAGGGAAGTACAGGCTCAGCTGTGGCTAAATTGGCAATTATAACTGATGGTCTCTGCTCTCCCGCCATCATCATTGTCGGCGCTGGAAGTTTTGTCTCAGTTCAGTGAGTATTCTATTTTCTAAGCTCTCATTTGTCTTCTGTTTGACAGCTTACAGTGATTTTGTTTATCTGTACTGATGAACTGCTGTCAGTGGAAAAAGCTCCAACCACCAGAGGCACACAAGGATTAACCAAAATCTACAATTCCTACACAGTTGGAAAATGGGGAGATTAAAAGGACTGAACCAGGAGATCAGATCATCTTCTCAAAACTCTGCATGTGTTCAGGATTGCAAATCCATATCCAACTATCTTTATCTCATTGTTAGAAGTAATTTTTGAGCACAACTACTAACCATTGGCAGGAGCAGCAGAAGCAGGAAAAAGAAAACAAAGTGCCAGCAAGTCCTAGCGTGTTACCTGCTGGGGGCCTAGCTAGCTTTTAGATAATGCAGAATTTTAGAATTCCAGCATCTGCTCCAGGCTTACATTGCAACCACAGCTGTGATAAGGAGGGATGATCTTGTTCTAGAAATGATACAAAATCTGTATCTCTTTCCTGCCAAGCAGCTGGTACAGTTCCAGAATCCTGCCACAACACTCTCCTTTCTGTCTTTTGTTAATTTTCAGACTCTGAGGCTAACTTGGCCTCTGTAAAGTTGTTGTACTGTGGTCTGGCCGCATTTTGGTGTCCAAGCCTTATAATGCACCACTAAAGATAGAGGATTTAAAAATAAAAATATTGTACCTGCTGGGGAAAAAAAAAGCACATAAAGCTTGCTCAATAGAGTAGAGTAGTCTCAGCCCCATCCTTAAGTGAAGCAAGTAACAGCTAATTCAGCTCTGCAGTTAGGCTGTGCTTTCACCATACAGTGATGGCAGAAGGCAATCCATGCCCTTCATGTCTCTACCTCATGAGCCTTTCCCATGTCCTAGGAGAACTGGACTTGGCTTCTCTCCCAGAGGAAGAGGGAGGTGCTGTTCTGCCAGCCTGGCTCTAGTACAAAAAGTAATGACTTTCAGGCCAGCCCAAAGCTCTGTAATTGCCCAGTGTCCTGCACCCCTGGTGCAGGTATACAATAAGCTGCACCATCTCAGGATCTGCAGATCCTTTTTTTGTACAGAATCGTAGAATTGTAGAATGGTTTGGGTTGGAAGTGACCTTAAAGGTCACCTAGTTCCAATTCCCTGCCATGGGCAGGGCCCTCACTAAACCAGGTTGCTCAAAGCCTCCAACCTGGCCTTGGAATAAGGGAAGGAGGGTCCCAGCCCAGCCCGGAGCTTTCTCCCAGCAGTCTTTATACCTATCCTGCTGCCTGGATGAACAGTTAGCAACAAGCGATGGTCAAGCCCCAGGGGCATCTGCTGTGGACTGCAGGTGCTTCCTGTGGAGGCAACTGAACCTGAAGGCAGGAGCATCAGGGGCTCACCCAAAAGCATCCCACTAGCATCCAGCAATCATGTGGAAAGTAGGAATGGGCCAGATGCAGAACAATTTGAGGTTTCAGGTGGCATATCCATGGCTCATTCTGTGACAAAGGTGCTCTATGTGCATCTGCTCACCCATCAAAGACCACACCTGAGCTGTGTAACTGCACCTTAAACCAGCTGGAATGGAATCTGCAAGAACATCCAGCTGTGACAAATTTGTCAAATACACTCAAGAAACCCTACTCCTCCATTGGGAGTGACAGTTAATGTTGTCAACCAGTTGCTTTGTTTCTAGAGATGGAAAAGGGAATTTATTTGTAGGACTTTTGGGACTGAAAAAAATCTGATGTGCAGATAAAAGTGACCCCGCAGCCATTGCCTGTAGCGTCCCTCACACTTCGGTCACTAGCTGATTTTGTTTCATCAAGTGGTTCTTCACGTCCCCTGGCAGTTCAGCACGCACCGCTGTCTCCAGCCAGGTGAGGCCTCTGCACAAACAAGAGAAGGGTTTGAAGGGCAGGATGGCCACCACAGCAGGCTGCCTACTCTAGTATCTCGCTTTTGTTTTGTTATCAGTGGTGCATATTTTATTTATCCTAATTACATGTCAGTGTATTTATTTGCTTTCTGACTGGAGCAGAACTGCCACATACTGAATTCAGCTTGTCTACAATTTCTGTGCCTTTTCTGTGGTGCCCACTATCACAGTCCTTGTACTTCTATAAACAGAATAGATGCAAACCAAAACTAAAAACCACCATACAAGCTGCACATCATGGTTGATGTCTACTCAGTTTCTTTTGGTCATGTTCATATGTATGCAAACATGTTTTAACATTGGCAGCCACCGAGCCATTCATAAGAATATATTTTAGGTGCAAGAAGAGGATTACATGGCTCCCAGATGATGATTATGCAGCTGACAATAGGGTTGAATTAAAGTATTATGCACTACTTCTAAAACACTGTCAATTTGCTCCTGAGGAATATCCAAATGCAGCTAATTATCCGGTAGTAATGCAGCTCCTAAAGCTGACGAGCTAACAGGCCTTTGAAGGTGTCCATCTTATTACACAGAATCATTTGCTTTTACTTTCTTTAAACTCTTCAGACGTGGATGCCATAAATGGTTGTATTCCTCAGCGATGAGACACTCTAAGGGAGGTTGATGGGATACAATTAATGTGACGACAAGGACAAGTAGTCTTAACTGTGGAAGGCTCATTCTGCTTGTCAGCTGCAGGTTTGCAAATACTTATATAAGACCTGAATGCCAGCTGCAGTAAATAAGGACTTTGGCCATCAACTTGACAATAAGGTAGTTAATACACGCATCTCATACGGTTCTGGGAGGTGTTTCCCATTCTAACAACTTCCTCTATAATGACACTATCCTGCAGTTTTCCACGCAGGGATTTTTCCATTTCTTGGTACTTAGTTAAAATGATGGAGGCACAGACAGCTCAGTGCTACAAGTCACATGGTGCTGACCTTTGCAGAGGATCTACTCAAGATTCATCCTTGGTCAAGAAAGGCCTCATGACGCTCAGATTTTTGAGGAGATAACATGTTCCCTGACATCTGGGGCAGCTTCTATGGTGTGTTGCTGAAATTCTCTCTAAAGTGTCTTCACAGATGCCAGTAGTAAAGCTGTTTTATGTTTTTCTTGGTCCTAATCTGTAGATTAGGACAAAATAGTTCCGTGGGCTGCTAATGACTCTAAGCATTACATAAAGGGATTCCAACACACAGTGTATGTGATTTAGCTCAGCAGGAAACAAAGTGCTTGAAGCAGGAGTTGCTGTGAGAAACGTTATGGAGCATCTGTGATCACCTACTCTGACTCTGTCCTAAATAGTTTAAGACCTGAAGGCTGAGGAAATACACATACGTGTTCTGTCATTTGGCATATAAGTAGCTACATGTTACAAATATATTTAAAAAAATAAAAGATATCTATGTAATGAGTCTTGCCACCTATTAACCAGAAGAGCTTTCACTTTTGAGCCCTTTTAGAAAGGAAAATAGAATGACTCTCTTCATAAGGAATCTAGAGCTAAACAAAGAAATGCAAGCACTCACACTTCTGAAGTCACTTGTAAATTTACTCCTTAGTTCACATTTTCATTCATCTTGAACAGGATGGGAACAAAAGCGTAGTTAGCAGTAAGGGAGTGACTTAAATACATAGCACAGTTCTGTGTCTGTGATGGGAGACAGGGCTTAGTAATGAGGGAAGGTCAGTTGAATTGCATGGTATTTAATTTATGCTAAGCGGAAAGCACTTTCATTTTTATAGTACCTTGAAATTTAACAACACTCTGGGGTAGAGAACCCTGCAGTTAAAAGATACGGTTGCTTTTTCAAAAGAAACCACCAACAGAACAAAACCCCATTGCTTTACATTTAAAAAGTACAAAATTATTTAAGAAAAAAATCCAAAACCTTTGTTTAATAAAACTTGGACTGAATTATCCTTATAGGTTAGCAACAATTTTCTACGCACCTCTCAGCAGGCAAAAGAGTTGCTATTGTGTTGGTTACGAGACATCCCACTAACCATTCACCGCTTGGTACTGAGGGAACTGGGTCCAGGTCTCACATTCAGCATGTCAAAATAGCATTTTTTTTCTACCTCTGAAATGATCATCAATTAAGTTTTTATTCCTTCAATACCCACCTCTCCAAAAGACTTTCATCATGTAACTTGCATTCCATAAACTTCTGCAATGCTTCTCATCCAGAGGCAGTTATTATAACGTTAGGTGTGCATATTTAACCAACATCTGTCTTGGATGATGGAAAAAAAAAAAATCCCTGAAGCTGAAGTGCAAATATAGTGAAGCAGGAGGACTTTACTCCTGTGCTGTGGTCACCTCGTTTGACACAGTAATGCAAGCAGCTCACACGAGTAATGCTGCAAACTATGACTAGTTACAAACTTGGAATTACACACAGGATCTTAACCTAAGGTGGCAGAGATTTTCTTCTATGGAGTGAATCAAAACACTTCTGAACCAGCAACCATTAAATGAAAAAGACTCTTGATTTTCATCTAAATAAAAATGTTTTTGATTCTGTACTATCTTACCTATTCTATCTTCTGTGCATGAGAAGTATCTGGAAAATTCCAGAGGTAGAGAGTAGAGGTATTAGCTTCTTGTAACAATTCATGGCACAGAAATGACAAGTACTCATAGACCAGTCTTTAGATATTCAGTAAATATTCAGACCCACGTGTTCCTTTATCAGCTCCCCTTAGCTGCAGCTACTGCGGTGTAGTAAAGTGGAGGAGCAATGGAGAAATGCAGAACGCCCAAAGCATCAAGCTGTGCACGGTGTATCACAGAGCACTCTGAAGGTAGAAGTTGCATTATTTTTTTAAAAATAAGCATAGTACTTCCTCTGGAGGCCCAGTGCTTAGGCAATTGCTTTTCCATGGCTTAGTCATCCAGTATTAAGTGAGGTGCCTGCAACGCGTGTTTTGACAGGTGCTGCTGAGCCATTTGGTTGAGGCAGTTTCAAGTCACGTCTGCTGTTTGCTTTTAGTAGTTCTGGAATGGAATTTTTCTACTGAACTACTTAGTATAGTACAACCAGAAATAACTGCTGTATGCTCACAATATTCAGAGATGCAAAAACAATTAAATGTTCAGAGCATGTGAATAACTAACTGGCAAGAATGGAAAGAGAAGCCACAGATCTTCAAACCTTCCTGAGGTACAGGGGCCATGATCTAATGGAGATCATTCGTCCCTGTTTACAGAACATCCCTGTTTTCACTAGCAGTAATACTCTTTGCACATATGTCTCGACAGTTGCCGTTCTGGAAAGTGAGCTGTATTACTCAAGCTCTTGAGTAAGGCCTTGAAATGAATTAATGAGGCCTACCCTGCATTTCTATAAATACTAAAGCGGAAAGAATTTGAACGGTTGAAATGCTGGGCAAACTTTGGCACAAATACTTCTAATTTTGCAGCTCATTCCAATAGAGCAACCGGCTAAACAGCCAATGAAGAAAGAGGTCTTGGCCTCAGCTCCTGCAAGAATTGAACCAACTCATTAAGGTACACTGTTTTCTGATTTGCCCAGATTATGCTGAAATTTAATGAAAGAGATTAAAGTGAGAATCTCCCCAAATCACAGCAAGTGTGAGAGACTAGTGGGAGAAGATGTCCCTTTTCAGTCAACAGGGTTAGAAGATGGTAGTTCAGGTACAGAGAGGCTGGGAGGATAAGGAGGATGATGTACTGCTAGATTCAGTGGTGTAGTCCAAGTACATATTAGAAGAGTACTTAATTACCTCAAATGTTAAAAATGAAAAGAAATCAAGCCATTTAGAAGAAAGTAGATAATTAACACTGCACAGCCTTAATATTTTTAGGTCATCTTAAATACTGCCTGCATCAAATTCTATGTAGTTAACAAAACTGTAAATGAGTTGATCCTGACAGTGTAGTAGTGTGATGGATTAAACTATTGCCTCACTCCTAGCAGGAACCTTTTTTCCAATATATAGCTATTTACATGTATGTACTGATCTACAGCCAAGAAAACTTCCAGTACAATTTTTTTATTTATATACACACGAATATATACTGGAATTAATAAAAACTTCTGAAAATTCAGGACAAGGCTGGTTTCTGTGAACAGTTCATCTCCCGGGCTAATACACTAGTCAACTGTGAAGCTCCCTGAAGTTTCAGTCTAACAAGTGTCACCCCAATCAAAGAACCGTGTCTCTTTTGAGAAAATAGGAAGCTTAAGGTGGTGAATAACACTTATGTGCCAAAAGAGAATTAAATTCCATTTATCACCCTGTGAAACCAGAATTTATTTTCAAACTGCAAAAGAACTAGTGAATACTCAACTACTTTTTGGGTTCAGATGTTCTGTTTCACACTACATAGAACAGAACAGTGACTTTGCAAGGGTGCAGAGGAAGAGGCCTGTTAGAGGACAACGGCTACGACTGCTTTTCAGAATTTCCTAGCTTTTACCTATGATCCTATCTCATGCTTTCTTCTATTGACCTACACCCTGGCATGCTTTAAAAACCACAAAGAAACAACAAAAAAACAAACATTGAAACAAAACCAACAACCAAAAACCACATCAACGCAAGTTTCAGCAGCAGTTGCCTATTAGAAAAGAATTCCCAAACCAGCCTTCTTACTGAAAGTGGCATCTGTAGTTTAAATGGGAAGCAGGCATTGCTAGCACAGCGTTTCTTATGAGAACAGATAACATCACTGCACTCAGTGATACATTAAACAAATTTGATTCTAGTTCTTAAAGAAAACCCAGGAAGTAGCATGGATGTAGAACATGAAATACAGGCTTCTAAAAGCAGGTTACTGGTGCAACACTAAGTGGATCCATGACCTTTATAGTTCTACTTCTCCCAGTCCTCTCCATCAGTAAAAACCACTCTGCAAACAGAAGGACATACTTCTCTGTGGTTAAAAACTTTTCTAAAAAGCAGCCAGTAAAAATCTACTCCAAACAACTCTCACATACCTACTCCATATATTGTCAAAGTTCCACAGTATGCATTTAAAAGAGGGGAATCCTCACAGCTGCCATGATAAACATTATGCAACTGAAATTCTAGTAAAGACTGTACCCTAAATTAAAATAGATAATTCTGACTGAAGTCACAATACCTAATTACGTATCTTTTCTTACAAGCACATAACTACTCTACATGTTGGAGAGGCCTTAAACAGCTACATGGTTGGATCCTTCTCTGATCACCCAGGGAGACAGCGACCCTTTGAGAAACAACTCCAGATCAGGAGAGAATTCATATAGTTCAAGCCAGGCAACTCATGGAAATTGTTATAAAGAAAAGCTTTTGCAGGGGAAAGAAGGTGAAGGAAAGAACCACCATTCAAACAAAAAAATCAAACAAATAGTGAAAAGTACAGTAGGGCTCCATTTTAAACCTAACAGTTTGAGAGAGGAGGGGAGAAAGAAGGGGAGAAGCATCTCCTATGTATTTACATAATTACGGCTCAGGCAATTTGTGTGCTTATGTTGGGGTAATGGAAGGCTAAGAGGAACCACGTTACAGAAAAGTACACTGAGGAACGCTAGATAACATTTCATATTCCTTGTTCTGAAAGTAAAAGGACATAAACTAGGCATTAGTGAAAAGAATATTTCCTACAGCCAGTATTATCTTTCTCAATGAAGAGGGATCATTGTACTCCCAAACAAATGCTGTACACCAGCCAAACCAGATACGGAGTCACTCCCAACCCTGCTTCTGTACTACCAGAAGTTGTTCGTGTTGCAACAATGCTTTTGCTTTAGGTGTTTGAGAAATGTGTTCGACATCGTTTATTGACCGCTAGAGAGGAAGAAAATAACAAAAATAGAAGTTTTAAGTCTTAAGAGTAATTCTTCCTTCATCCCCAAGATATTTTTTGGGCTATCAACTTAAAATTGATTACCTAAGTACTTAGACATGCATGAAAACAGACCGTATTTTTCATTCAGAAATTTTGCTACAGGCTTTAGTTCAACTGACAAAATACACTAAGGAGTGTAAAAAATATTTATTCAACCTAATTCAACATAACTATAATTTGCAATACTTAAAAACAAGATTTACAACAGAGTAATGACCTGCCACTCAGGTGAAATCATTTTATAATCCATACAATATTTTTGTATTTGTATTTTTACAATAGCTTTAACTACCAGAGGAGACAATGAGCTTTTGCAGGGAACAAGTTTCAAACCCACTAATTTGGATCATTCAGTTCTTCCAAGACTTTAAAAAACAGTAATAAATTGATTGGAAATATATACAGTGAAGAGCACTGAAAAGCTGTTTTCTCAAAATGAGGAATTCTGTAAGAAATACATACTATATTGTTTCAAGACTATCTTACAGAAAGCAACTTTCATATGTTGCTACTCTAAATAGAGTTTTATATAAAAGTGAGCCCACTAAGACAAATATAATCAGTAGACTTACAAGATTATACTAATTCTTCAGTTACAGCAAGAACCTCAAAATTATTTTATATTGATTGAATGTATAATTTTAAATACCTGTATAGTTTTTGAATACTAGTTGGCCATTATATACACTTTTGTACAGTTTAAAATATTACATCTCAGTAATTAAGATAAACATACTGCAGAAACGGTACCATATTTTGAGTTTTTCTAACATACATTATTACAGTCAAATAGGAAGTCTGGTCTGCATTTACTTCATTTCTGGTAAAAAGAAATATTTACTTATGAATGCTTCCACTAAAGATTTTTTAAACCTTTTGACATACTAGTATGTATGAGGGGGGAAAAAAAAATCCACAAAAAAAACTTTGAGAAGAACAAGTAAATTGTTAAGAAAAAACTTCCAAGTACTAAGTCTAGGTCAAGTCTGGTATGAATATTAAATGGCCATGTTTTCTTTGTCAAAATTTAACTTCACAAAAGTTAATTTCTGTTGAAATTAAGTTTATAAATACAACAAATAACTGAAGTGCTAATGTCTCCCTCAGATGGCTAATTTGAACATACTGTTACAGTAAAGCTTACTGTAGAAACAAATTTAGTTTATTACACATTTAAGATTTATCCTTTAGTCCTTTACAGAATGGATCCAAGTTGTCTTAAGAGTGTCTAGCCTGCTGGTGTGCACCATGCTCAGGTCAGGTACCCAACTGTAGTGTCACGCCCTTCCAGCCAACCCTTCCACTAGAGCTGGTATGGGCAGAAGAGAGCCTGATCCTGGCACACAGCTGTGGTACGCTCCCACGTCTGGAGGCTGAGAAGGATGCCCTCATCTGTCAGTTTGAATGTAGCTTTAGTGTCCAGTGTTGTCTTCTCAGACTTTTCCTGCTCTTTATACTTGTACTGATATTTACATAATCAAAAGGAACACGAAAATTAAACAAATGCTCTAATACTTAACTACAAAATAAGCAACTGAAATTTACTGCCCCCATGTAATTATTTTACTGTGGAGGAAAAAACTGCTATCCTGCACCAGTTACAAAATGGCAAAGAAGCCGTGAGAAAATAACACCAGGCACTGCAGAAGATAAAACAGAACAGTAAAAATTAACAGTAATAAAATTTTCACCTGGAAATCATGCTCATTTCAACACCTAGTGCTTGGGCAGCAAACTGACACGCAAGTCCTGTAGGGAGCGATCTCATCTTCTGCCTTCTCTGACCAGTCATTTCAGTATTTTAGATTCCCTGTTTGATACCCGTGAGAACTAAGGAAATCTTTAGTGACCGATGTCCCACAATTACTTCTCCTTGGTAATGATTCACATTTCCTTTCTAAAAAAAATTTCCTTCACTGTGTGAAATGCCAATCTGGATGATAGTGCGGGTATGAAAACATGGATAGAAGAGGCATTTGGATATAGCCTACATTAACTACACAATTTTAAATGTTCTTGTTCTGTAGTTGCATTTTTTTTTTCCATTCAGCATATTGGTTCAAAGAAAGTAATTCGGAAGCCTGTTGACCAACAGAAATACCAAAAAGTAATGAAAGCCAAGTCACATTCTTAGGTTCAGTGGTTGCTGAAAGGATTTACCCTGCTACAAGACAGTGCTTTATTATATGTAAAGAAAAAAAAAATAGGAGCAGCAACTTATCACAATTCTCCACTACTGTGCAATAACGATGGAACCAACACAACATGGAAACCTGTTAGGTGAGACTGTACGACATCTGGAGATCACAGCCTTATGCTCCTTCTTGCTCAGGATAATTTAAAATTTTGCGGTGAGCTTGGCGCAAATACTGTTGCTGTTTGAAGTAAACCTTAAAAGCTCCTTTAATAGCAACAAAAGCAATTCCACCCTGAAATAAAAAGATACTTTGAAAACCTGCACAGTTCAGTATCACATCATTGCAAATGTTCTTTTTACAAATTTCCAGTCAAAGAAGATTTGTTTTCCAATCATATGACTTCTTTTTTGAAGTTTAGCTAGTTAAGACAATTTCAAATTAGTATCTCAAAGTTTCCTGTTGCAATGTACTACTACAGATGTTAATGTTACTTAAAGGGATTACCTACTGGATCTATAAAACCCTTTAAAAGCTTTTATTCACTTGGAAGTCAGACAAATATTGAAAAAAAAAAATCAAAATACATACTATTTAAAGAACAAAGTAAAATGCAGATGTATCTGTCTTCCTCCCTTCTCTGAATACATACTATACATGGCACAAGGAATAATACTAATTACTGTTCTATAATCAGACTGAAAAGGACCCCTTGCTGAAAGCAACTGTGGGGTAAAATAAAATGGGGTGGTTTTTTTTGTAAAACAAACATTTCTTTCAGGAAGTTTTACAATACATTTATCTCAAATCTTCCAAATAAGAGATGCTAAGAAGCCTTTAGTCTGCATGAATGGTGGTAATACCACCAGTTCTTCCATATGGAAGAGAAAGGTGCATAAAAACTCTGGAATAGAAAATGGGCTGAAGTGACACACAGGTGACTAGAGATGCCATCATACCAAACTCAGTGTGCTTCCCCCAGCTGCAAGCCAGAGAGATTATTCCCAGAGGAAGAGACTGTCCTCTCTCTTTGTGTCCCCGCCCCCCCCTTCAATTTCTATGGAGAGCTTATTTTTCCCTTCCTATTAAAACAAGTAACAAAGGGATCCTCCCAAAGAGTTTGTAAACAGAAGCTAATGTGAAAGGCTGAGAATATAAACGTCAGTCTTCCCTTGCAGAGATTGTTCTTAGAAGATGCTGGTTCCTTATCTTCATTATCAGCCTTACTCACGGCTAAGGTCTGCCTAGTCCCATACCAGATACAAGTTTCAGTCTTGTCTTGAACTGAGATTCGTTACAGTCATAAGGACAAAGTCTCTCACACACGGGATGCTTGTCTACTGGCAGGATTGGCAACCTTAAAAAAATCCCTTCCCTTAATCAAATGCCACTTTTAAGCTCTAGATCAATTTATGTTCCTTTGTACTTTTCCTCCCTCCACCCACACCACTTCCTGTTACATATTACAATCGTCAACAAAACAAACAATACTGAATCTTACCAAGATTGTCCTTTGTAAATTTGAGTTAACACTGCTGAACATCAGCTTGCCAACTATCGTGGCAATAGTAGGGAAAACTAGAGCGCCACATAGAATACGTGTAGCAGAGACATGATCTGCCAAAGGGTTGGCCTCTGCTGGAATACGAGGAACAGGACATCCAATGCCTAAAGGGATGAGAGCAGGGGGAGAAAAGGTTACATAGCCACTGCCTCACACCTAACACAGAAAGCACATTAGAGCCCACCCCCCTTCCAGTACATATCTATAGCCCAATTACTTTGAGAACCATCCCTCAGTGAATATTTCTATTAAATGACTGTATTCATAGTTACTTTCAAATAAACCCCATGATTTTCAGTAGCTAGTTTTGTTGGAGGCCTTAACTGAAACCATGCTCCTGCTCCTCTTACCCCACCTTTCTCATGAGGTACTATACAAACGCAATCTAAATAGACTAAACATAAAATAGAAGAAAGGTGTTAATCATCTTTACTGAAGAAGGGAAAGCTATTTGCCTATCCCTATTTCCTAAAGGCACAAATTCAAGCTTGATATTTCCTTTTAAATTTAATCCCATTACCTGGAAATATGCTGTTCAAAATTTGTAGCTTATTAGAGTATTTGCGCCACAGTCTGAGCACATAGTCCTCCCAACGAATCATCTTGCCCAGTATTAGCATGACTGGGATAGTGGGAAGTCCAATCAAAAGAAATAAAGGATCAGCTCTCTCCATGACGTCAAGACCTTCTTTGTGACCCACAACCTGGTAAATACATATATAGTTGACAAACATAACAAAGGCCACAACTGAACAAAGAATGTAACTTTAAAAAGTCTAGTTTGTTTGGGGCTGCCCATGCATTTTAAGGTAAAGACTAAAAGAATGCTGTTGTACCTATTGTACTCAGTTTTCCCTTTGCATGCTTGGTTGCTCATCAAGTGCAATGCAGGCAAGCTACGCACTAGTTTGCAAGAGCTGTAACAATTCCTTAGCACCTCCAGGAAAGTTTCATATGCTTCTAAGTAAAAGCCTAAACATCTGAAACATCAAAATAGCATGCTTTCCAAAATGCACAGAAGAATGTACAATTTTAGAAAGATTAATTTTACACTTGGAAATTAACTAGGTACTACTCTTTAAATGACAGTTTGATAGCAAGTATCTCAGGATGTTTTAATAATTTCTGTTATTTAGGAATACCTTATACAACAGATCACAGTATTAAGAAGTACTGCTTCTTCAGACAATGCAGGAAGAGGTACATTATTTCAACTGTAGTGGCAATAGCAGCGTATCTTCACTGGTATGTTATTTTTAAATGTGGTTAGGGCTACGATTTTAAAGGACTATCATTATTGATATATCTAAACCTTTCTACTGGCACATAAAAAAATAATCAGACTTTGCAGTCCATAAAATGTACATATTAACATGGTAACAGAACCGTGCTTTATTTTTTCCTAAAAATTACATACTTTTATTTTTAAATGTAGATATCCTCTGGAGTTGTCTCCGTTTAAGAATTACTAAATGCCAACAAAGTCTTTGAAGTGCTTCTAGAAAGCATGGGCTCTTCAATGACTTTTTGCATAAGAATCAGGAAGACTAAAAACACTAAAATAATTACTACATTGGTCAGGCATTGGATTTTCTGATGTGTTCTCACTGACTTCTTGCTTTCCCCACAAACGCAAAAGCTAGCAAGTCTTCACTTGCACAAAACTAACAATTAGGTAGTAAGAACATGCTCCAATAGCAAAATTTACAAAAACAACAGAAAACCCAGTGCTTCTGGAAAAGGTAGGACACAGGGATGCAGCTAGGCTAATGTACCACACTACCTTCAAACTACTATTTAGCCTTGCTTTGAAAACCATTCCATTTTATTCTTCTACAATAGGAAGTTATGTTATATACTATAGCCTCTAAAAACAGGCATAACCAATATTGTGTTCACCAAAAGATTATTCCTGAAAAAAACATATTCAGCATGTTTTCCAGCTTCTTCACTACCTTGCACCCAAACTGTCATATCCGACACTACCCTTTTTCTCCTTAAAGTCCTTGTCCATCAAAAAAAAAAAGCCTCAGTACCTTGTCTTTTATGCTTTAGATTACTATTTCTCTGTTTTCAGTAACCCCATATGATTTGTTACTGGCTTAGCTACCACTAGAGTGACAATGTCAATTCTGTATTTATTTTTCTTCGTCTGAAGCTTAACCTTAAAAGATGCTTTTGTGCTTCTCTCAGGCCCTTCAAC
>JAVSBS010008713.1:21909-52633 GCA_033124195.1 Coracias cyanogaster
GAATAACAACAACTGCTGCTTATTTAAATATATGCAATATATTGTGCTGCATCCTACTCAGGTACCAAAGTAAAGAGACTCTGGAAGACCAACTCCAACTTTTTTCTTTCACCTTGACAGACAGAGCTAGAGCACTGCTCAGCCACCACTGATATTCTGCCTCTTCAATACAGAGCAATACTGACTCGGAATATCTCCCAAACAAAGTAAAAATTTGTTTTTCAGGTGATGCAACAGGTTGCTCAGTAAGGTTCTTTCCTCTGAATTATTACCTTTGATAACAGTCTCTCTTCAAGCTGAGAAAAAAAAGGATGTGTTTATGTGCTAATATATGTCAACTGCTGAAAGAAGTTGCTCCCTGCTCAACAAGGAAAAAAAAATAAATCATATTAACCATTAATTAATTATAGGTCAATCACTTAAGACTTATCAATAAACCTAAGC
Organism: Coracias cyanogaster; assembly: GCA_033124195.1. Taxonomy (NCBI): domain Eukaryota; kingdom Metazoa; phylum Chordata; class Aves; order Coraciiformes; family Coraciidae; genus Coracias; species Coracias cyanogaster. The sequence goes on from JAVSBS010008713.1 coordinate 22,354, forward strand.
AGAACACATCCAAAATTTTCAGAAGGTATTTAACTATGCCACCGAATAGGACATGAGCAGAATATAAAGTTACTTATTTCTGTCTGAAAAGAGAAGAGACAAGTTTTCAACAAAAGTGATGCTCCAAACAAAAAAGAAAATATAAAGTAGGAACAATATAAAGAAACAACCCATTACATTATGTTTAAAATTTAAATGATACAGATCTTACCTAGCTTTGGAAATACTATTAAATATTCTGCATTGCACTGAGGACAAGCAACTCTAGCAGTACTGTTTCCTCTTTGCTTTTCATCCACCCAGCGCTGCAGACAAGTCTGATGAACCCATTTCGTAGAGCCCCTGCACCTGCAAGGTCTCACCCACTCTGCTGTCCGATCATCCTCATCAGTAGCAAAACAAACCCAGCAGCTTCTGTAATTACAGGAAGGAAAAAAGATGATTTTTTTTTTTCTCTCCTTTTATGTGCTTAAAATAAACTTTCACATGTGAGAGCATGTAGTTTTAGAAAATCTGTACCTAGAGGAGACGATGCTTGCTGCTTCACCAAAAATGTAAGTATTTTGTACCACAGCCTTGTACTGGTATTAACATAATATCACAGACAGCTAAACAACTGCTTTTAATACATTCTGAATTACTAATTTAACTTTTAGATAATTTATGAATTAAAAAGCACTGAGACTGTACTTCAACATCTGAATAATTAAACATATGAAAAATCCATTTTTTTTAAAAAATGTATTATCATCTTATGCAGCAGACATTGTTAAGTTTTCTAAATTACAACTACAAGATCAATGCAGCAGTCTGTTACGTGGGAAACTAACTCAAATCCACTGAAATGACAAAACAATACAAATGATACAATGTATCATAAAACAAACTGTAAATTATATTCATTTCCTCTCTTTGAAAAGAGAAACTACTTTATTCAGATAATTCAATTTTGTCTAATATAAATTAAATTATGAAGTACTTCAATAATACCATTGTACCACTAGAGCAGGAAATTCCTGCACTGAAGATTTATCTGGATATATAAAATCGAAACATATTAATTCTGTAAGGAGAAGAGGCATGAATGACAGGCAACGTGACCTGAAGAGCACACACATCCTAGTAATTCCCAGATATCTAATCAGATGATTAGGCCAGACCCTTGGACACCTTGCAACTTGCAAGAGAAAGTAAAATACAGATCTAAACTAGGGAAATATCAGATATGCTGACCCAATAATTTATTTTTTGCTGTGATATACTTTGCTAATTCCCACACTGAAGATACTGAAGTTCAGATAACAAACCAGAATCCAACAAAATAAGGATCTTACTACAAATATATTCTGATTCCATATATTTTTTTAAAATGTATTTTACACAAGCCATTGCAATCGTAGTTAAATCTTTATAGAAGCGTACAGCAACAGCATCCCTATAATTTAACTATCAAGACACAATTTAATTAGACATATGCACTAACTCAAGTTTTGCAGCACTATTTTGACACTGATGTTTTGTTCTCTTAACTTGAGTAACATCATTAAGATGAAACAGTAAAAGGCTTCTTAAGTGTAACCACTAACAGACTGTAATTTGAGACAGTAAGAAGCTGAGAACTGCTTGGGCACTACTAAACCATATAATGTTAAGATTCAAGAACAGTGATTGTGTTTTCTGTATGGGGATGTTAGTGGTTCATGATGCTTTTCCTCTCCCTTCCCTAGCATTTGTGGCAGCAATAAACCTTCTTTCTAGCCTTTTAAAGTAATGAATCATTTTTTATCCTTGTTTCAGCTTCTCAACTACTCCTCATCTTTATTCCCTCTCCCCCTTGTATTTTTTGTTTCTGTCAGCCCTTTATGCATCCCATCTCTAACCTCTGTTAGCATCTGGGAGGAGAAATTACAGTTTAGACTCCAGTCATGTGACAGTGACTCTATAGTCATTTTGCCAGACTGTCATACTCTCTCTTATGGAAATCAGTACTAAATGGTTGTCAGAAAACCTACTTGACAAATTTCAACTTGAACATATACATACTGAAGGTCTTTCCCCTGCACCCCTTAAAAAAAAAAGCACCCTTCAAAAAAAGAGCTCATAAAAAAATTTAGAAGGGGATTATATGCACAGTAAGGGCCAGTCTTACTAGAGCCACTTTCAAAGCAACAAAAATACAGCAATTCCTTTAAAAGGTCACTATTTTCTCCCTAGCATGTCACTTGTAAACAGGTTGGGGGGTTTGTTTTTGTTTTGTTTGTAATTCCTCTATGAGGAAATATGGGGGGAAAAAAATCTACAGTGGCGAATTTGAGTTTTGTCAGGTTCAAACTTGAAGTAATGAAAAATATTGTTGTCTAACAGCTTCCTTTTAAGATCTCACTATTTGGAATAGTATTCTATTTATAAACTAAAAATGTTTCCCTACAGAAGAATAACCATGTTTTGTTTATAGGAGTAACTTTGAGCCTATAAAATATTTGCTGGAGGTTCTTTTAAAACACTGAATCTTTTTTCTGATTGATAGTAGTGAAAAGTGTACTGAAATTAAATTGTGAGTGTGTAAGAACAGAACACAGCCTGTAGCACCTTACTACTGGCACACTTGTGAAAGGGAACACAATTTGAGATGTGGGTTGCAGGAAGACTGCAGGAAAAGAAATTTAATTTTTTGAACAGTAGGTAAAACAAAAATCACTGTCATGTCTACATGTCCCATTGAAAGTACAGAACCTATTATAGTAGGTACAGATGTACATTTTTAACACTGGTGCTCTAAAACAAGAACTGCATTACTTTGCATTCAAGAAGACAGTTCAATTGGAAGACTGACATCTTGAACCAAAATGGCAATTTCTTCTATTTGTCTTAATGGGAAGGTAAACGTAAGGTCTGATTTGGCTTCTTTCTGTCCTTCCCCACAACTTCTGTTTAAATCAGAATTGCCATGTTATGTATTCCAGTAATACCATCCCTTTTTTCACCTTTAAGCTGCCAATACGCACATATAGCGGTCCTCAACGAAAGGACAAGTTAACCTTCCTAAGCAGGAGGAAAGACAGTCAAGCCCTAAGTTAGTAAGAATCTAGATGAAAATGCTACGACCACCACAAAGATTTGAAAGTATTACAAAGCGTGGCAGATATTTTGATTCATAGCGCTTGATATCAAGGAGTTCTTGAGATGTTTATTAATTTTCTAATCACACCAAGAAAACCAAAACTTACTGTAAGAACAAAATGATACAATGCAACACTACTGATAATTGTGCCTCTTAGACAGTTTTTTTCCTGCATTAAAGGTAAACATTCACTCATTCATTCCACATCCTATTTAGGTCTACAACCGCTCTATATTTGTAACTTAGGTTTTTATTTTTAAACTAAAGTCTTCACAATAGAGCTAGTTAGGTCTGTGGGTGCCAGTAAGGTCAGATGCCACTACACTACAGAAGTCTATAAGCATGAACATTATCTTGCTACACTGCAATTTTAACTAGAGAATTTGTCAATGAATACTCTTGTAGATTAAATTCTATTCAAGTTTTCTGGTTAGGTCAGTAAGTCAAGAAAAATATGCATCTTTTATTTAATTAAGAATAATTTCTTTAATCTTCATCCAATTTCTTGCCAGGCAATCGTATCTGAAAACCTGAAAGACCCATGAAAAGAATAACAAAATCCTTCACAGACTTGTCATGAATAATGAACAGTAGACTCCTTGTATTCTGTCATCAGCTTTATCTCTTTCCATTGACAGCAGCTGTAGAAGAAAGGGCTAAATAAAACCATTTCAAAACAAGTATGTTGGCTCTTGCCAGATTTTCCATTTTCTTTTACTGAATAAAATATGACCTTGATTCTTACCACTGAATCAGGTTGCTACTCAGATAACCTGAAATAGAAAAGGCTGACAAGGTGGAACAAAGCATTGTTTCTGATAGAAACTTAAACCTTTTTCCTTGATGACTTTCTACAGAGCCAAATCAATAACACTAATGTATTTTTCTACACTTCCTTGGCTTTAAAAAAAAAAAAAAAAATCAAAGCATACACAAAACCCAAGCCAATATCATTATTTCAGCTTTGAATATACGATTACAAATGCCTTTTGGATTCAGCTCCCCAGCAGCTAAAGCTCTCTGGTCTCAAAAATTCTAGTCTGACTCCAAGAATAACTCATTTATTGCATCCATTTTTTTCCTCCACCAAAGACAAACTCTTTTCAGGACACTGCATACGTTAAGAGCCAAGCAGATGGAGAGAAAATTGTATTAAAGACTAGGGAACCTATACTCCAAATGTAACATGGCTAATCCAGAAACCCAGGGCCTGCCTAAAAACATGCTTCTCAAACCACGAGTTTCTAATCAGTAGAGATGCCAGTCTCTCCTGTACCTGGTTGGAGTACAGCTCCAGCCCACCAGTAAGATCCTCCAGTACCAACATACATAACTAGAGACAGACTTGTTTCCTTTTTATTGAGCTATACTCCTTTCCAAAGGTTATTTTTTTTCCCCAAACCAGCCTTAGATGGGAAGAAGGACAGGATCTAATTAATATTATTTAAATGAAATCTGCCTCAGTCTGTGGGAGCTGAATTCACCATGATACAGCTTTTTTTTCAAGCAGGCCTAACCGTGTAAAGCAACAGAAGAAAGGTCATTTAAAAGCAGTGTGTTGATTATACATAGACGCAAGTAAAAAGTTTGCAGAAATCTTTAATGCTTCATAAGCCCAGCAGATATCCTTGCATGCACAACACTTAATGGAAGATGACTTCCCAGACTGGGCAGCACAGCTGCTTCATAGGCTGGTTTCAAATACTCAGTGCTGCAAGAAAGAATGCAAAAAGTCTTGGGAGGTTTTTTTTGCCCAATGTCCAGTGACACAGATGTATGAATGGCATACAAAACTGGAAGACTTCTGAGAAAAGGAATTCTTGCAAGACTTTTAAGCAGTACCCAACCCTTACCATGGGAAATGCAAATTTGAGTATACATGACATGCTCTAGAGCCATGAGCTAAAAAGCATTTTTCCTCTTATCACAGATCCTTCATAAAACATAAGAAATCTTATTGATAAAACTTTTCTGCATTTTCCCACATCATAAAGCACACTGCTTTCCTTTCAAGTGGCAGGAATTTGCTGCTATCTTGCTATCAGAGTAAAGCATCCTTGTTTGGCTAAGCAGTGAGTGACTGAGTGGCTCATCGCAATTAATTTCACATCCAAAAAGAAAAAAAGTGAAAAGGCTGAAACGTAACTGATAGCAATGATAGCACAGAGAGCTGATGCAGTGAGGGATGAAAACGTATCTTGGAAGAAATGACTGAAAGTACTCCAATACCTGGCCATAAAAAGGCACTCTTCCAAAGGATGACCCACAAATCTGCTGTTTGGAAAAGGCAATTTTTCATGAGCATCTATAACTACTTTTTATGCATAGCCTATACCGACAGATAAAATATCTTTGATGAAGAATAGTGGTAAGCTTCCACTAAACCTGCCAGCTCCACTCTCAAATACTACAAGATCATGTTTAAGTGGAAAGAGTAAGATGTCAGAAAAATCAAAGGAGTCACCCAGTAGCATCAAACACAGCTAGGTTGCTTTGGAGCTGACCAGAATTTTAGTAGGGGAGCACAACAAAGCCTTCTCTCAAAAAGCAAGAGAAACAATGTATTACAAATGCTACTGCTGAGCACTTCCTTTTCCTGAGTTTGAAGGAACCAGCAGGAATTAAGATTCTTGTGCTAGAGGGCCACCACTGGGTCACAACAGAATGCAAGCCTAGTCTACATATTCCTGAGAAAGGTGACAAGCAGAATACCACTTAAACCAAGAAATGCTAGCTTATGTCACACTTCACGGAGGAGATTAAGTGCTGGAAGAGATTAACTCGGCTGCAAAGCTTAAAGTACCATGAAGACTTCAATGGCAGAATGTCTACAGACCTATCTACCACAATGGTGGCAGTTTGTTAGCAAAGGTAGACTGCAATAGGATTACAGATTAAGCACCACTCTTTCCCCAATATTTTCCTGGACATCACACACTTCAGCTCAAGCTCTGTTTATTGAACTGAAAAAAATCCTCACACTATCCTAAGGGGGAAGAAAAACAACCAAACACACACAATGTGAGGAACAGAGACACCAATGCAAAAGTCTTAGATACTGCATCAGGACTTCTGCGTATGCTTTTTAAGGCACCATGGCATAGCAGCCATATGCCAGCCTGGATCTTTAACTAGAAAACATGCTGTCACCTCAAAGCAAAGTCTAAAATATGCGAAGGAAGCTCCTGAAAGTCATCTGATCTAGTACCCAATTCTGCTCTGCCCAGTCATCAAGGATAGGGTATAATGATGAGTAAAGGAGAAGTTTATGAGAATCTTGAAAAACCAGTAACTGGACTTTACTACAGAAGTAGTGCTTTCATTAAAAACAGCAGGGAAAGGTTAAGTGCACAGTATCAAGCTAATGTTGGTTACCATACTCTCACTTTCTAACTCTCACTTTTTCAAAAGGAAAATGTGAGAAGTCACCAAGGCTCAGTGGCCTTGCTGTGAGCCTCTAAACATAGAAAGAACTTTGCTGTTAAAACACTTGTTTTATTTCTTAAGGAAGTGAGGGAAAATTGGGCCCTCCTAAAAACGTATAAAGGACAAATCGGGTAAAACTATTACTCAACCAATAGGCTCTTTATTACTAAAACATTACATGTTCTGCCAATTAAACTATTATTATTTATTAGCAACTTACTTGGCATACAACTCTAACAATTTAAGCTGAGTGCCTGCTAGGAAGCAGGAACACTGGTTCTTACCATCACGTTTAAGAAGAGAAATAAAAATTACTAAAGCCAAGTGGAAAAAAGAAAAACAACAAAATCAAAACAAAGAACCCCATACACACACACAAAACTATTTACTTCCAAAACTGTATTATGCCTTGAACAACAAGATTTGAAAAGAAAAGCTGAACAAGTAGTTAAGTATATACACACACAGCAAATACTGAAGAATTCTAATAGCAATAAGTTAATGCCTTAAATGTTCAGTGGATTTATTTTTATGCAGAGAGCATAGTATATAGCAAAAACATTTTCTGAAGTATTGTTTGACAAAGCTGCAATAATCACAACATAGAAAGTAACAGAGATATGAAGCAACTAGCAAATTATATTTTAGAGGCTAAAGTTACTTCCTTGAATGTTCCTTTAAACATCTTAATTATGTATTAATTGTCTGTAATAGTCGCAAAATTATATAGCGGTATGTCTGAAAGCTCCTCCTGATGAAGAAAATGAAAAGCAGAATAAATTCCTTTAAGTCTTATCTTCTCTCAATGTCTAATTGCAAAGCAGCATAACATCAAGGTATTAACTGAAGTAGTAAGAGGCCTGATCAGCTAGAATTCATACATTAATATTTACACTGGCTGAATAGAGAGAAGATGCTAGCGTGTTCAAGATACTGCAAGAACTCCTAGATGGCAGAAGACCATCTGCAGCCTTTTCTAACAGATTAGAAGACCTACTAGGAAGTAAGGACACCCAACTACTGACAAGCTGAACTATCTAATTTATGTACAAATAACATTTAAAGGAGGATGGAATATTATTTGAGGCTTAAAAAAAAAATAATTGTCTTAGTTCTAACAACACTGCCAGATTTAACAAAGGAAGGCACCTTCAGACCTCAAAGTCTTTTAAAAGCCATTCTTGGTGTAATTCAACTGCAATCTACTGTATTAACGTCTTACAGCAGTCCTCCACTCCCTAGGACTATTACACATTTTGCTATGGGCTAAACTTTGGGTTTTGACTGTCTCCAGGGTTTCCAATGCATCAGGTTTACTAGCCAAACAACAAACAACTATCTATCTAATTTCAATCATTTGAGACCTCCTGGAAAAAGTGTCTTCAACTATACCCTCAATTGCTGTCATCACAACCTGAATTTTACACTTTTTGAGAAGAAAAAAAGAGCACTTGCATCTTTGTTCTCCGTAGCTCTGTCATACACTCTCCAGCTAGACAGCGACATTTAAATGAAACCAAAGCATACAAAATGTTAGTGGGGAAAAAAACCCAAACCAACCCAAAAGCATTTGATCAAGAATGGTGCACAGAAAATTATGCGTCTGGCTCTCCAACTTATTAACGCTAAATGACCACAATTAAATAAAGTATAGAGGGAAGATCTCGGTGAAAAATACCAATGCAGGCAGCAGAAAATTCATCTGAAGCTCTAGAACACAGGAGGTTGTTTGTTAGTTAAGAGACTCAGAGAATGCTATGCCACTCTAAGATACTGCTATAGCTTTATTACATACACAAAAGATTCTCCAGTCGATGTACCCAGAAAACAACATTATGGAAGATTTAAAAAATACTAGCATTGAAGCTATTCTTGACATCAAAACAATTCTGCTTATACCGTACTGCTTGATTGAAAATGCTGTGCATGAACCAAGGTTAGGAATTACCGCAAAACTGCTTCATTGCTTTGTCAGAATTCTGTAATTAGCTGTGCCATTTGATGAGCAAAAACATATCCATTTTTTCTCCATTAGCCAAGATGTAAGTTAAAGAAAGTGCTTGGTCAATTTAAGGGAATTTAACCTTTACTCCTTCAAGTTCTAAGACAAGGGATTAGAAGTGTTAGTCCTTTGCATCTCCTGAAATATTTACTTTTCCATAACAGAAGGTTATAATGTACTTACCAGCTTCCTTAATCAAGCACTAACTTGTATTTGTGTTTTCAAAGATTAGTATTAAGATGTTTTTAATCTGCTGTTTTAAACTGGAATGTTAAACACAATTCCAGTCTCAAAAAGAAGATAAAAATATGTAGTTTCTATTAAACTAGCATAAAACAATATTACTTTGCACTGAGGGAAAGGGGAAGAGAGTTGCACCAGAAAAATACCAATACTGGTACTTGTGCTACGCATACACAGTAGATTACAGATGTTACAAATCAGAAGCAACATACCTATAGAATAGACCAACTTTGACATGTCTAAAACTGTAACCATGTTGACATTAATCTGCTGCTGTGACAAGCAAAAGATAAACGACAACTTACGTTCTATTCACAGTTTTTCTTATATTAGCTCAATCTCCTGTAGCAGTTTTCCAGTATCACACAGGTAACGTAAAAATACAAATTTATCTTTAGTAACCAAACTAACACAGTAGCATAGGCTTAATCTGTTAGAAGCCAAACTTACAGCTATTAACTATTCCATTCTTAGGCAAGGTAATTGTGAAATAAAAGTTCCTTTTTTGTATGATGTGTGCCTAGAGAGTTTCATGGTTAAACTGAACATACAGAGTAAGCAAATTTTTTCTGTTATGTTCTTCCAAAGAAAAGAGAAGAGAAATACACAAGTGTAGTCCTAAAGCTGCAAAAACTGGCAGAAAGACTCCAAACCAATCAAACTGCTTTGAAATTAAACAGTTTATATAACATACGCTATTTCTCAAGTTATTCATTCTCAAGTTATTCTTCTATTTTTATGAAATAATTTACAGTATAAGAGAGCAAACCAAAAAGTTCTACTGAAGTCAGTCATCCTATATCCTAATATATATAATAAGACATAAAAAATTTGAGACCTAAAAATTACAAAACACTTCAAAAGCCAAAAAGATATATATTCTTGGGACATTAATAACTCAAGAACAACAAAAGCAACCGCTTACATGTGGCAGACACAGAAAATCTGGAAATGTCTTTACTCTGAATAAATGTGAACAAAACTCCAACGTGTCTGATCATAACATTAAGTGACTCTCCTTGGCCCTCTGTCGAATTGACTGCATGACTCACCAGTAGAACAGTCACAAGCACCCAGCACATGGCCTTCTGTAATTATATCCTTCACAGAAGGCTAACTTATGGTGGCACATTCTAGTCCAATATAACATACCCACTTCTAAACAAAAGTATTCACATCCCAGGAGCAAGCATTTATAACAGGCGAAACAAATGAGAAGAGATCAGAAAGGTATGTAAAGACAACATCATAGCTTTAAAATAGAAGGTCTAATTTTTTTTTTCTAGAAAGATTGTGAACAAATACCTATTATATTAAAATAGCTTTTAAAAACCCCAACAAAATCACCTGAATGCCAGCTCGTCTTGTCCGTAATAACTCTATTATTCACTACCTTCACCCTGTGTTAACTTTTTAAATATACATACCTTAAAGAAGATATGCATGACCAAAGGGAGAAACAGGCACAGATACATAGGTTGGAAGAGACCTTTATGATCACTGAGTCCAACCATTAACCCAGCAGTGACAGGTCACCACTAAACCATGTCCCTCAGCACAACATCTACACATCTTTTAAATACATCCAGGGATGGTGACTCCACCACTTCCCTAGGCAGCCTGGTCCACTGCCTCACAATCCTTTCAGTGAAGAAATTTTTCCTAATATCCAACCTAAACCTCCACTGGCATAACTTGAGGCCATTTCTCTTATCCGAGAACACCGAATAGTTCATAATGCTCATCATCAATCACCTAAAAGCCTAAAACCACTGGTTACACTTACCAAAAAAGTTAGTTTCCTGTGAGAGCCATTTCCAAATACAAGCATATACAAAGATGCCATGGCTGGCCCTTAAATCAACTGGTATTTACTTCCTATAGCGAAACTGTTACATAGCAGGTCAGTTAAATTTTCATTTTCATCTTAATCAGTTAAGATAATTAAGATTTAAAATTATAAACAAATGAACAGCTCGTTCCAGATTTAATACAACTTCAGTGCAAACTTTTTTTTTAAACCAGCATTTAAAAGCAGAGGTTTAGACTGGAATTTTTCTTCTCCTCTATGAGTGTCAGGCAGGGGGTATATAAGCCTTCCCTGAGAATCACTGATACAAAGATCCTGAGCCGAAGCACTTTCATTGAATGGTTGAAAGCTGTTGACAAAAAACCACTCATATTAGCATTAAAATAACAGGAGAGAAAAAAATCTTACAGAACCCAGTCCAACTAGACAAGAAGTCATCTTAACTTTCAGGTACAGATTTCAGAAAAGATGCTAGAAAAGGCTCAGTGCAGATTTGCCAGAAGGTATTAGTGGACTGTACCTCCCATAGTGGCACCTCCAGCACAGTACGCTCATGTCATGCAGTGTGCAAACAGAGCCCTAATACTGCGCTGTCTCCCTGTTTAAATTGGGGTTGCATCTAGACCTCTTCCAAAGCTTGACTGCATCCCTCCCCATGCCCACATGCTAAAACCTTCTCTGTTCAAATATATGATTGTTATTTCTCATCAGACACTGGAACAGGCAGCCCAGGTAAGTGGTTGAATCACCATCCCTGGATGTGTTTAGAACCTGTGCAGATTATGGTGCTTAGGGACATGGTTTAGCAGCGGACTTGGTAGAGCAGCATTATGGTTGGGCTGGATGATCCTAAAGGCCTTTTCCAACCTAAATGGCTCTATGATTATTCTGCCAGAAACATCAAAAAAGAGATAGTCTTTGAGACAACCTCCTCAGTAGGTATTAGGTTATTAGGTCTCCCCAAGCCATCTGTTCTTCAGGCTGAGCAGGCCCAGTTCCCTCTAGCTTTTCCTACTAAGCCATGTGCTCCAGCCCCTTGACCATCTTCTGTAACCTTAACTGTTTCATTTAGAAACATGAGCCAGCAGCAGTTTGCTTCATGGAACTTAGCCACTTCTGCACTGAAGATCGATTTGCTACTTGTGGTAAAAAAAAAAAGACCAAGTCATGCACTCTTTTGATAAAGACAGGTATTACGTGCTATAACAAGCTAGTACCCAATACATTCTTTTGCTGAGGAAGAAAATAAGATGCATCAAAAAGCTCTTACCACTTTCACATGAGGAACTTCCCACCCACTCTGCAGTACAGTGGGACCATAAACAGATTATAATGTCAGCAGCACCAAGCAAACAAGACCTAAACAGCTGATATATTCATTATAACCTCAAGTATTGCTTAAAAATGTTCCAAAATTCATACCTGAACCTTTTAATTGATCTTTATCTGTAAATTATTATACGTAAGGTATGTATTCAATACATTTGCATCGTCAAAAGTTTTAACTTCACCAAGGACGATAAGACACCATGCCAAAGGAGACAATCACAGTTAAGTACTATTATATAGGTTTGAGCACTTTTATGTGGAAAATATCAATAAGCAGGTTTTTTTATATCTTCTTTTGATGAAGCAGATATAATAACTGAAAATATTATTGGAATGTCTTGATAATACATGAAATACCAAGACTTTTAGCATCAAAAATGATAAATAGTCTCTTGGGATTTTCCCTACACTTAAACAGGAGGAATAATCGCCTACTGTCTGCAGGCAGAAGTTAACAGTTAAGCATCAATTAAAATCTTTTCCTAAGCATATCAAAGCAGATGTCAAAGATGGAAATATAATGCACATAAGATGACAGTCAAAAGGTTAAGATAAATTTATAAATAGCACGTTGACTTTTATACTACAGATGGGCAAAAGGCATTCTACAGGTCTGCAGCAAGTCTTTACTAATCATCTTTACTGATAAGACACTGGAAGAATTCAATCCATGCAGAACCTTCAGCATAAAGAGAACTGGAATAGCAAGGGGTGTACCTGGAAGGAAGCAATAATGAAAAAGTCAAGCTATTGGAAAGTTAATACTGTTTCAAACTTTCATTCTTCAAACCCACTCTAACATATATATAATTCTGCTTTTTCCCTCCTGTATCAACATCAGCTTCCAATCAGTAGGGGTAAAGACATGGAAGAACACCTTGTTTCTGTCCTGGTAGAAATTAACCCAGCACAGCCAATTCTTTATTCTTGTACGCTCTTCTTTCTAAGCATGCATAACCTACTCCAGAAGAACAACAGAAAGCCAAGTACTTCTAATTGCTGATAGACTTTGACCAGAAGCCAGGGAAAGTCCTCTTTAAAAAAAAAAAAGAGCTTAACTGTGATGTATAGAAAGAAAATAATTCCTTCAGGTAAGGCAACAAAGAGAGGCAATGCTTAATCAGCGCAGGTAGAACAGACCGAATTACTGCAGAGACGGTAAATAGTTTGTGAAAAGTAAAAATACTACACAAATCCTGTATGGTGTTTTATGTTGTTTATTACTCTGCATATGTTATCCAGTTGAAGTCCACTTCTACAAGGATTTACTCATGTGTCAACCTGAGTCAGTGAAATTATTCTCAGCACACAATATCCAGTACAAGTTTAAAGAGTTCATAACGGGTCTTTAATCAAGGACCACACTGCACTAATTACATTGCCTAGGTTGTAGCATTATGGTCTTAATCCGAAACTGTGTCTTTGGTTACTAAAGTATCAACAGTTAATTGTGCAAATGAAATTGGGCTGGTGTCTGCACTTTCAAAAAGGGAAGGAAAAAGATCCCTAACAACACAAACAATACAGATGCTAACTGGAATGAAAGGATCAACTGAAAATGATGAACAAAACCATTGCAATGTTTTTTTTCTTTAAAAAAAAAAAAGCAAAATTACTATGGAATCACACAACAGTTCAAGAAACTAAAATAGAAGACCCATGAATTTGCTATTTTGCAACTTGTTAACCTCAATGGCTAGCATTTTTCTAACAAATGAATGCACTGGAAAAGAGAGAACTTAGTTGCCACTGTATTCCTCTCTTGATAGTATAAGCAATTTCTTAGGCCAACTACAATTTTGCATTTTAATTGCTTTTTAAATATACCTGCAACTTCAACTCTGTTGTCTCCTCTAAACAAGGAATGGCAAGAGTAGAGGACAAAACAGTCGTATGATGTTGCTCTAGTTTCTATCAAGGTGGGCAGTGTATTGCCCACATCTGAACCAGCTATTATCCATGCAGAAAATAAAGCACACTAATTCAAAAGTTAAATCATGCTAAAATTAACACTATACTGATTCTTTAGCATGTACCTGCACAAGCCTTCAGCAGATTATTCATCACTTTTTGACTAATCTTTGAATACTTAAAGAGAAGACAGAAGTGACCATGTTCTGGCCAGCTGGCAAATATATGGGAAGGAAGGAGCCGTTATCATCTTTAATTTAGATAGTATAAGGAGTACCACAAATAACTACCACAGAACACACCTTCAAAAAAAACCTACAAAACAAAACCTTGGCATTTTGAAGCCTTGATATAACCAATTGCAAGAGCAATCCACACATAATCCAACTGAAATCAGGAGAATAAATCTTATTACAGCTCACATTAATGCAAGCATAGGCTATGACATAGCTAGGAAAAAGCTGATGTGTGGCTAAGCATTTGGTTTTCTGAAAACAGTGGATTGACCAGATTATCTTCACAAACAAATCAGAGACCACCTGATGATACATTTATCATTAAAGTAACTATTTTTTTCTTTAAAATTTGACCACATTGAAGATATTTTCAAACATTTACATTGTCCAGGTTTTCTATCAGCATGGCCTCGCCGCTGACTTCATAAGCACAGATTTAATAACTGTTTTTCAAATCTTGTCACTTTAGAAAGCCCAACCATCACAGTAAAAAGACTGCATAGTAAAATTAACAGTTATTAGTTGTTTTCTCATACGTATTTAGCAGTAACTCTGGTGGAACCCGGTCAAGCGTCTTTAAGAAAGAGTACTGGACCACAGCCAACTGATGTCCTAGCGGTAACATGCAAGCTAGTACAGAAAGCTATAACATAGCAAAACCAACAAGATGTAGTTACAGACGTAACTTAAAGCCAAACTGAATTCACACATTCATTCTGCTTAAGAACATAACTATAAAAAATACAAGAAATCATATTGTATTTGACAAGCAAATGACACCAGAATAATACTGTTTCAAGGATTAAGTTTTTAATCAAATAGAGCACAAAAATCTGCCAGGAAGTTCAGCATCTTATCTTCAAAGTTACCTGGAAGAGTGAAAGTGTTTGAAAAAAACATGAACAAGCCAGAATACCTGTTATGACACATGCTACACAGGGCAGCCAGAAGTGTTGAGATGGAAGAACTGTTCCAAACAGTGTTGAGAGAGAAAAAGTGTAGGACCTAATCGAATAGGAAACATGAAAAAAGCCCACAAAAGACTTAAGGGGGTTTTTTGTGCATTTTCAAAATCGTGTATGAAAACACAAGGAGGACTGACTCAGTTCATGATCTTGGCACACTAAGCACAAGAATTTCACTGTGAAGGTTCAACATTCTACTACCCACTAATACTATATTCTGAATAGTATTTCCTTTAAAAAGTGCTTTTACATTAAAAATGTCTAGCATATCAAATGGCCTCTGCCTGTTAAAATCTGACAAATGCAGTAGGATAAATTTTCAAGTAAAGTTTGCCCTATGCAGTCAGAGTAATAGCTGTAATTTCTAAGATATTTTCATGTAATCTGGCAATTTTATTTAAATAAATCTTGAAAAATGTTCCTACACTAACAGAGTATTAAAAAAACACTGCCACAATTTCAGTTTTTAATGGAAATTCCCATCATTCTGTAATTTATGCATTAAAGCAACATGAATAAAGGGATTAAAAATATTAAAACCTCACCATTTAGACAGATCACTAACCACTGCCTTCAAGTGCACCCATTAGTCCAGGAATATGGCCCTTTACTACAGGCTGCAAAGAACTCTGCCTGCAGAAAAGGACAGTATTTTAAGACTATCAGCTAGGCCCATTGTTTAAACGTGCTAAAAGAAAAAAAAAAAATTTACAAGGGGGATGGAAATTTCAATTTTAAGGCCTGAAAGGATCATTATAATCCTCTGTATTAGTTTCCTAAGTTATGCGGATGAGAGAACTCCAGAATGTAAAAAATCGTTAGCTAGAAACTTCAAGTAACAAGAAACTTGAAGTAACAAACTCCTTACACCCTAACAACTATTTACTCTCTTTGTTACAAATGTGTGGTTTGCTTCCAGATTGAAATTATTCAGGAAAAATAAAGGAGGATGGAGCGCAAAATACGTAAAAGATAGATGAATCCCAGGCAACAATGTTGAGATGCTATCAAGACAGTCCTGCCAGTGGAGAAATCCAAATTGCTTTATTAAGGAAATAACCTGTAAGTGATACAGATGTACAACCTAAGAGTCAGAAGTAGCCAACTGTTTTCTCTTACAAATACGTAACTGAAGAATTTACTAGAAGAGCTGTAACCCTTGTATAAAAAGCAGTGCATACATTCAGATCTGCAGCAACATCTCACTCGTGATAAAACAGTATATCACCACTTTCAGTGTGGACATCTAGGTACTGGAAACAAAAGAAAAACCTATTTTTTTGCTTCCTTAACTATTATAATAAAATTTAAGTCTTTTTCACTGAAAAGCTATTTTCTGCATCTTCACTAAGAGAACTGAATTTAAGAATATGCACTTTGTGTTAAGTTATAATGCAATAATAGCATGGGCTTACAAAAGGCAGGTCCTGCTTGACTAACCTGATCTCCTTCTATGACAAGGTGACCCTGCTTAATGGATGGGGAAAAGGCTGTGGATGTTATCTGTGTGGACTTCAGTAAAGGCTTTGACAGCATTTCCCACAGCATTGTCCTGGAGAAACTGGCTGCTCATAGCTTGGACAGGCATACTCTTCACTGAGTAAAAAACTGGCTGGATGGCTGAGCCCAAAGAGTTAAATCCAAATGGTGGCTGGTCGGTCCCAAGTGGTGTTCCCCAGGCTCAGTGCTGGGGCCGGTTCTGTTTAATAACTTCATCAATCATCTGGACAAGGGAATCAAGGGCACCCCCAGTAAGTTTGCAGAGATAATACCAGGTTGGGTGGCAGTCTTGATCTGCTTGAGGGTAGGAAGGCTCTACAGAGGGATCTGGACAGGCTGGATCAATGGGCCAAGGCCAGTGGCATAAAGTTCAATGAGGTCAAGTGCTGGGTCCTGTGCTTGGGTCACAAGAACCCCATGCAACACTGCAGGCTTGGGGAAGATTGGCTGGAAAGTGTCTGGTGCAAAAAGACCTGGGGGTGTTCATCGACAGCCAGCTAAAGATGAGCCAGCATTGTGCCCAGGTGGCCAAGATGGCCAACAGCATCCCGGCTTGTGTCAGAAATAGTGTGGCTAGCAGGAGTAGGGCAGGGATCACTCCCCTGTACTTGGCACTGGTGAGTCCACCTCTAATCCTGGGTTCAGTTTTGGGCGCCTCACTACAAGAAGGGCATTGAAGTGTTGAAGCACATCCAAAGAAGGGCAACGAAGCTGGTGAAGGGTCTAGAGAACAAGTCTCATGAAGAGTGGCTAGAGGAACTGGGGTTATTTAGCCTGGAGAAAAGGAGGCTTGGGGGAGACCTTATCACTCTTTACAGCTACCTGAAAGGGGGTTGTAGCAAGGTGAGGGTTGGTCTCTTCTCCAAAGTAACAAGCTATAGAACAAGAAATGGCCTCAAGTTGCACCAAAAGAGGTTTAGATTGGATCTTAGGAAAAATTTATTCACTGTCAAGCGCTGGAGCAGGCTGCCTAGGGAAGTGGTTCAGTCACCATCCCTGTAGGGATTTAAAAGACTTAAGAGATGTGGCACTTAGGGACACGGTTTAGTGGTGGACTTGGCAGTGTTAGGTTAATGGTTGGACTCAGTGATCTTAAAGGTCTTTCTCAACCTAAATGATTCTACAATTCTATTCTATGATAATGCATTAAGTTACTCTTAAGCTTTTGCATATGTATTTTTTCCTCTTACCCAGGAAAACAACTATCATTACCAATAAAAGGTAACAGGATAGAAGAGACATGTTGACCCCTCAGAATCCTTACAGGTTATTCCTCCATGGGGGGCATCTTATGCCCCCTACAGTTAAAAATGGAAGGTTTATCTTGCTCATCACTACATACAACATGAAAACAGTTATGTATGACCTTTCAGAAATATCAGATGAATAAAAATGGGTTTCTTCCAAGACAAACTAACTTCATAAACCCAATATGTAATAAAAAATTACTTACATTGACTGCATTTTCAGGTCTTGGTTACTCCAAAATCCTTTTATTGGTATTGTACTACAATCTGAATTAAATTCAAATCCTAAATACTTGGCCCCTTCTTAACACTCCTTCACCACTTCTCACACTACTCTTTCCAAAGTTTCCTATACTGAGCCAAATGAACTCTTACATGAAAGCTACAGTCTCTCTTCATACCTCTTTTTCTGCTATCTAGATACTTAAAGCTTTTTCCCCTACTGTCCTTGTTAGTAAGGAAGTCAGGGACCATTTCTAAGTGTTTTATATCATATCAACTCTGCTATTCCAAGCTTACTGGAAAAAGTCTTTGAAAAGTGTCGGAGATACTAATTACAATTTCACAAAGCTGAAAGGATACAATAATATTAAATATACATCAAACCCCACATATCCATCACACATAACAATTGAAGAACAGTAAACTGATTTGGCCAGTCGTTACTTAAATCTTTAATTAAATGTTTAACAGTTGCTCATAACACAGATTATAAACACCACCCTACAGTAATTTCCCAAGAGGGTGAACTAGGACTTCATGGTACGATATAACTGCCATAGTAGGGAATCCACTCAGAATATCATGGTTTCCTAGAACTCCAAAACATAAAATACTATATATTATTGGACTACGAACTTCATGATGAAGATGTGATTTTTTTCACTTCAGAGGAGTTGATTCTGCAGCACTCTTCTCAATCTTTTGGTTTTTTTCCCCTTGCTCCTACACAGTAGTTCTATCATCCTCCTCCCAATTCTTTTTGTCTTCCTTAACTCTTCCCTATTATTCTCTACGTCAGAGGAAATGTATCAAATGGAATACTTTCCTGATAGTATTTCCAAAAAACCAACCTCCTTCCTGTCACTTCTTGGAAATGCGCTTACAGTTCCTGGCTGATAGCCTCCTTGACATGTACTGTTCTAAATTATAACCTAAATCACCCCATTGTCATCTCTCCTTCAGTTTTTCTGAAGAAGTATAAACAACCTCCCCTCCCTTCCCAACTCACTTTTATCCTCTTTCTACATCAGACTGAAACGTCTCATCTTCACCTTCCAGGCTGAACAAGTTCTGCCCCTGCCTCACATACTTCCACCACTTGCCTGTGATAGCCTGTATATCACTAAATCCTCCTTCCTTAGATGTGACCGAAGAAAGGAGAAAAACACCAGGGGTCTTTTTCCTTCATTATGATGAAAGCATACCATGTTCACCAGTAGAAGCCTGATTCCTTTTTGGGTCCCCACCTCCTGCAATAATGGGCTACGTATGTGTTTTTGTTGTTTACAGGGGGGGTTCTTAAAGGCTTCCTGGATGACTCAAAATTACACACAGGGCATCTTAAGCCCTCAGCGGAACAAGGTGAAAGTGCTAAATATTCAAACGAAAACATAAAGAGAAAGCAAGTATAATAAATATAGTTTAAGAGTTAGTGTCTTTCCCTGCATTTAAATCAAAGTACTTTTTAGGCTTTGCTTTTTAACAGCACTCTAAAAAGCAATTGTGGGCTTTCTTCAAAGATCATAAAAGCAGCAATAAAACATGCAAGGCCACTTAAGCTTTTGGCGTCTTTCTGGTGCCTTATTTTACGTGCACGTCAACTCTTTCCACACCTACCGTACCCTCCTAGACACACAGAAACCGGACAACCTTCTGCAGATCTCCATCACTCTCCCTAGAGCCAGTTTCGGCCCAGACACGCCTCCTCCCGCCGCGACTCTGCCAGAGCGACCCTTCCACACCCCCGACACGGCCACCGATACCACGCCGGTGCCCGCGGTACCTTGCGCTGATTTACGACAGAGCTTGCACGATTTCGCCCGGACCACCAAAGTTTCCAGAGGCCAAAAAGTGAAACCGGACCTACGCCACCGGCCGAGGCTCTGCCCCGCCGCAACCGCGACTCGCCTCGCCTGGCCTCCCCTCCAGCGGTGGCCGCGGGGGCAGTTGGGGTGGACGCCCCCGCGGGGGCCTCGCACAGCGCGGCCCGGCCCAACTGCCCCCGCGGCCTGCCGGCCCGACACACGCCACAGGCAGCGAGGGCTCAGCGCCGCGGGGGGCCTCGCACGCGTACTCCGAGGGTGCCCTCCCGCTGCCCCCCAGCGCCGGGCCCTCCTCGTACCTGTCCATGGTCTGCGGCAGGGCCAAGCCCGTCTGCTCGGACATGGCTCCCGGAAGGAGGAGCGGGCCTAGCCGAGGGCCCGGCGCCTGACAAAGGAGGCCCCGGCGCCGACGAAGCCGTGCGTCACGCGTGCGGCGGTGGAGGAAGGGAGGGGAGGGGAGGGGAACGGTAGCGACACCGCCCTCCCGCGAGGCCGCCGGGGGGGCCCCTCCTTCAGCAGGCGGGGACGAAGCTGAAGGGCCGGTCGCTGAGGCGGGACGAAGCCGCACGCAGGAGCTGCGCGGGTCTGACCGCCGGGGTGAGAAGGGGTGACGACGCGTCTGTGAGGTCACTACCGAGCGTAGCGGCGGAGGCCCGTCAGCAGCGCCCTCTCGCCGCAGCACGCCTGCGCCGGGGAACGGGCGGGGCCCCGCGGCATACTGGGAAGCGTAGTCCTGCCGCCGCCGGGAGTTTAAAGGTCCGTCGGGGTGCTCCCTTGCCTTCTTCCTCCCCGCGGTGCCGCTCCCTCTTCCCGCCCCATGCCGCTCCTTGCTGCCGTCGCGTAGTCGCTGCGCGGCACGGCGCGGGGGCAGGTAGGAGAACGCGGTGGCGGCGGGATGGCCGCGCTGGCATACGGGGGCAGGCGGGGGCAAGGTTAGTACCCGGCCCAGCCCCGCACCCTGCGCGGCAGCTGCCGCCCCTCCCGCCGCCCTCCTCCCGCTGCCGCCGCCGCCCAGGTTCCCCTGAGGGCCCGAAGGTGCGCGGGAGTGGGAAGGGCCCTCGCGCCGCCACCCTCCTTCTCGCGCAGCGACCGTTGCCCTCACAGGGGGAGGGAGACAAAGCATGGGGAGGCCGGGCTGCCGCCGAGTCTGTCCCTACCCTGCTCACGCAGGCCGTGGGGGTCCCCTGAAGGAAAGAGCACCCTCCTGCACACCCCCACCATTCCCTCCCCAGCCGAACAAGTGCAGGCGGCTCCCGCCCTCAGCTCGGCTGCCGGCCTCGCCGGGACCTGCCCTTGGGGCAGAGAGGCCTGAGGGAAGAGAAGACCTTGCTAGGTGCCTGCCTCGGCTGGGCTGCCTCGGTGGGCGGTGGCTGGCACGGCGGAATGGAAATTAATCCATTTCTGCGGGCTTGTTGACAATTCGGCAGGTACAAGGACCCGGCGCCCTTGCAAGCGACCCCTGGTGCTCGATGGAGGCTCAGTGGCCGCTAGGTTCTGTGCACAAGCCGGGTGAGGTGAGGGATGGCTGGTAGTAACGACAGCAGTCTCGTTTCAGTTTGTAGGTGTGCTTCCTAATAAGAAAAAAATCCTTCTAAAGTGCTTTTAAAATTTGCTGTATGTCCTGAAGTCAATACAAAGCGTTGCAGTCTGTGAAACTGGTAATTTAGAAGATGGAAAACCTTTCTAGAACAAAGAGGTGGGTAGCACCTGAAGAGAAGTCACCTTTCCATTTCTCTCCACCATGGGTGTCTGTCTCCCACTCTTTCTTCTCAGTCTAGGTGCATGCGTATTTGCATGCATCTAAAGGTTCGGCATGGTGTCATGCTCCCCAAGCAATGTCTGAGGTCCTGCTTTTCAGACAGTTATGACATTCCAGATTCTTGGGAAGGTTTCTTACTAAAGATCGACTTTGAATTTTCCTTTTGAAGTTATATATATATATGTGTATGTATATTTTTAATAAATAGTTCTTAGTAGCTGAGTTTTGTTACATATAACTAGTCCCTGTTACCTTGTGTAAATTATATATTTTTTATACTGCAGTTGCCATACAAAGTACAGGACTAAATCCACAGTAATACAGCTGCATCAACCTATATCTGTTCTTGGTTGAGACAAGTTTGCATGGTGGATGTATGTGACTATAGAGATCAGGTATAATAGGAAGGAGACATTAGTGAGTATACTGGATTCTTTGACCATGCTGCCTTAGCTAGAGAAAAATAAGACTGGTTTTAGAGTTGTTCTTGAGAGAAAAGTGTTATAAAAATGTGCAGAAAATATCCAGACTTGGACTTGTAGGCTGTATGATTATGTATAGAGAGAGCGTTGTTTATTTTCTAATTGCTACATATATTATAAGCAGAAATAGGATGATGTAAATGTTCTTTAGAGGAAGTATGTACAGAAGCAAGCAGGAAGAAAGCATCATGCTGACTTCCTGTCCCAGAAAATTTATTTTGTACTTATAGCTGGGACAGCAAAACTCAGTTTTGCTTGCACTACTGCAAAGTCTTGGAGGTATAGTGGCCTCGGTAAATCACATGGGCATGATTTCCTGGAAAATAACCTGATACACACTGTCCCAATTACAGCTGTTCATTAAATATAAGAGCAATGTTTGATATCAGAGTTTCTGGTTCCTAATCTTGGTCTGGAATAAATGTGTTGTCTGTTGGCCAGAGCGCTGATAGTCCAGACTAACTAAATGCTTAGTTTTAATATATTTATTTTGAAATGTTACAAGTGGGAATAGGGAAGCTGGTTTTCTTCCTAGGATTATGTGATTTGTACAATTTCTGTATTTTTGCTTTGTAGTGGGAAAGACATGCTAGTTGCCTTCCATTTGGGATAAAGCCATGAGGTCATGATGAGTAGTAATGGCTGTGAACAATAATTACCTGAAGAAATGTAACCAGAACCCAGGATCACTTGGCTACCATTTAAGGCTGAGGAACAATCTATGGCAAAGGTGGCACAGGGAGGGGTGAAAAGACTGGACAAAACATTAATATCAGGTCAAATAGTGAACACATTTGGACTGTTTTTTTCAAATATGAAGTGTGAAAACATAATAGGATACATTAAAATGTGGTCAGACAAGGGGTAATAGCTTTAAACTGAAAGAGGGTAGACTTAGATTGAGCATAAGGAAGACTTCTTTTATTATGAAGGTGGTGAAACACTGGCACAGGTTGTCCAGAGAGGTGGTAGATGCCTCATCCCTGGAAATGTTCAAGGTCAGGTTGGACAGGGCTCTGAGCAACCTGATCTACTTAGATGTCCCTGCTTATTGCAGGGGGGTTGGACTAGATGAACTTTAAAGGTCCCTTCCAACCCAAACTAATCTGTGATTCTATAATGATACATATAGCATCCCATAAATAGGGAAAAAAATCTAACACCTGATTTGTGCCTTTTTATTATTCAGGCTTTTGCTGGACAGTTTGGGGTTTGTGTTTTCTGTTTGTCTGCTCTTTTCAGAATCAAAGTGTGATCCTAAAATGCATATGTAACAAACTGTTTCTAAATTTGAGAAAACAACTCCATATTCCTAGCAGAGCAAGAGTTCTTATTCCATCCTCATCTCTTCCCCTTGACAAGACCAGGTATGCAGCTGCTCTATTCAAATGATTGTTTTATTCTCCCCAACAATCTCCTCCTTCAATTTACTCTCCTTCATCCCCTTTTTCTCTTCATTTTATTTCCACTTTTTCTTTATGCTTCCTTCTTTGCTTTGGCAATTTCCACTGTATAAGTCAGGTTACCTCTTGCAGTTTTTTCTTTTTTTTTAAATTGTTTCCCATATCATCCCGTAATAGATTCTTCTTTGTTCCTTCCTTCTATCTCCATGATGTTCATTGCACTGTCTCACTCTGCCCTCTCTTAACTTTACCTGGTAGTAGCTGCATTTGAGCCCTGAGAGAATTCTCCTGGGAACAGACTCCTTTTCACCGATGCAAACTGAGGGAAAATGATTGCTACTAATTGATATTTGACTGAGTTCAGCCTCAGTGATACTAACTGGAGATGGCAGCCATTTTGAATTAAATAAAATTTCACATTTGAAGGCAGGTACAGAACTTAATGAAAATCACCAAAACCAATATATGCTATTTAAGGCTTAAAATGCAGCCCTAAATTTGGCTATCAGATTTGTGTCAAAAGATCAACTTGTAAAATACTAAATTGTTTGATAACAAATTTATACAGGTTTAAGCTTAATAGAGAAGTTGAGCAAAAAATTACTGTAAGAATACTACGGAGGTATATTAAATATTTATGTGACTATTTCAGCAAGGGCTGAAAAAGAGGCCCGGTAATGAAGGAGCAGTATCTTAAAGAGCAGTTCTTTTGACTTGATAATGTTAAGACTGTTGGAAGACTTCCTGGCAATATGGAAGTATTATATTTTGGCAAAACTGCATCTTAACTGCTATGACAGTAATATGTAACATTAAATTACAAGATCAGTTAGGCATTTTTTCAATCTACTTGTTTCCATCTTTAAAAATGCAAGGAGCCCTCGAGCTAAAATGAAACAAATCTGAGAAAAATGTTTCTACAATAAAGCTCTTTTTTTTTTTTTCCAGTAACGTAATACTTCATTTTAACCTTCAAGCTAGTTGGAATATTTACTTCCTGGCAAAAAGACTAGCATGACTAGTTAGATTGAGTAGGCTTAAATGGCTTCATAATGAATTTCATAAAATAAATATACACTCAATATAATGTTAATTGAATTTTCTAGGCTTATTCTTACATTTGTTTCCTTGGAACTGGCCCAGGTCAAGTAATTCAGATACCAGATTGAACTGTGTTCTCATACAGCTGTTGGTACTATCTTTTAGCTCCCAGTTATAACAGAGTTGGGAAGTAGAAACAAAAATTGGTTTTCTTGTAGTGGCTAGTTGATCAAAAACTCTATTTATGTCCCAATTTTCTTTGCTTCTGGGGTGCTTCTGCATTTGTGAATATTGTAATGAGCACTCACCTTAATAATTGATCTATAAGTGAAGCTGTCTCCCTGGAACAACTGACAGTAAGGGTGTGGTCCCTTCCACATGAATCCTCAAATCATCTGAAAAGCAATAACCCAGAAGTAAATAGGGACATAAAGGAGGGGTACAGAATGCTTCGAGCCAGCCCTGTGATAGCTGGGGTATTTCAACAAATGAGATATTTTCCAACTGCTGTAAGAAAGCAGATTTCCTGCCCTTAATGATTCAGAGTAGCATAAACAGGTTAGAGCAAATGTTGAGAAACTCTTAATTACAGCATTGATTTAAGGCAGGCAGACCATACGGTCCAATATAAACAGACAGTAGAAAGCAGAGATGTAAGTGTTTTAACAACCCACTTTCAATTGCCCTGATTTATCTTTTTTAGCTTTAGCCGTCTCTCATCCGTAAAGATGTGCATGTTTCATCCTTTGAAAAATCAGCCTGCGCTTTTATTAAACACTGATATTATCACACTTCTGATTTCAATGATGTTGTTCCCATACAAGCATTAGTATTTTTTCCTGAATAATTAATATTATGAATAAGAACTACTATCCAGAATAATTTTTGGACCAGTACAAGACAGAACAGAAGTGCCAGTAAATGAAATTTGAAACCTTACCTGACCTACGTTAATCATCAAAATATTAATATTGTATGAGAGGAGTGCTGCTCAGGCTGTGTATTGATGTGGAGGTTGGAGATACACGGATAAATGGGTAGTGGAAGGGAGGTAGCTGAAATATGGAACCACAGCATACAGAGTAGACAGAATGTTAAGTAGTAAAGTTTGCACCTTCCCTTTTTATTGAGTAGCTTATTTTTTTGGTAGAATTTTCAGTGTAGTAACAATAATCCAGTAATGAGAGAGACATTTTACCTGTGTGCTGATTTTGATTTGTTTTAAATTTTTCATATTCAGCCTATTTGTGTTTGAGTTTCAGAATATTTTTAGAATTTATGACAGGTGATTATTTAGTATTTTCTTCAGCTAAGCAACATGACACAATCTCCTTTGTAATAGCCATATATTTTATAGCTGGTATGAGCTTATAATCTCTTACAGTAGAAGTTTGGAAGGAAATTCAGAAATACTAGAACTACTTTCTAGCCATTGTTATTCTGAATAGGTATCTGTTTGATGTGGGATTATAAATTGAACTGTTAGAAGCTCTTATTTAGTTACTTTCAGAGCTGGTGATTCAGACTGCAGCAACTTTCCCTGGAAAGAGGGAGTGTGCTCTTTTTTTTTTCCTTCTCCTTTTGAGCAGTAGTGAAATACCATCTCTAGATAAGACTTCAAACCCCATGATTCCTTGGGAGAGCATGCGCTGAAAGCTTCCAGTTGTCAAAGTGTTCTTGCCAGAGTGGTCGACGATTTGTCATATACCAAACCTGAAAGAAGAATATAAATATACTGTCATTTTGTTGATCTTTAAATACAGAAAATCCAAAGGTAACTGTTCCTTAAAAAATTTCTCTGACTGCGTGGGTTACTGCATGCAAACAGAGCTGGTATTGCTATGGGGATTTAGATTTCCTGTACTGGATTGTAAATTTGTGCAAATACTTACACCAGCTAATAATCAGGAGATACTGCATATTAGTGCAACAGTAGATATTGGTGGTCCTGTATTTCAAAATGATTTATTATCTAGTGGTTTTCCATTCAGGTTGGCTTCATTAATTAAAGGTAGGTCTTGACCTTGACAAGAGGGTTGAATTGTGCAGTGATTTTTACCTTTAAGAAGCAATATGAAAATGAATGTGGATTACAATCCTTAGGGTAACATTCAAAAACAGCTAGATAAGTCAAGGTACATATTTGAAGCAACTGCTGTGCTAGCCACTATAGATAACCTGGTGACTAACTGATTTAAATATATACTTTATTGACGACAGAATTTGAACAGTTCAGCTGCTGTGTTTTTCTCTCTAAATATATTTTCATACTGATAGCTTAGAATATTATCTTTTCTTTTTTCCCCGCTTCTGTGGAATCATGAGTGGTTTTATGTAGCCTTAGGAGCAATAGTGATTTTGATAGAAGTGAAGCTAATGGAAAGCTACACAGAGCTTGGTGTCTTATGGCTTACTGCAGTAGTGCTTTAAACTGCCTCACAGGGTTTTCTGCAACCCCAGCAGCAGAGCTGCCTCTTACAGACCTAATAGTTTACTCCATTCTTCATAGGAACTTGTCTTAATGTTGTCTTACTGCATAGTCTGTTTGGGAACCCTTGCTGCTCAGTTTACATATTGAGCAGGTAAATAAGAAGGAGCATAAGCAGTAGCCTAATTGATAGCAGAAACCTGTCCTGATGTAAATTTTAACTAAAAAGTGTGTGTATGGTTCAGAAGAGATTTAAAAGAAAATAAAAAGAAACAAAAAATGTTAAAGATACACATGGACCATCTGAAAAGTGTCGACATCAGAAAGGAGAGGGTCATTGATTTTGGTATTTGCCACCTTTCTTAAACAGTTAATTGATTTGCCTTAACTTAATTACATTAAGACAACAACCCTAAAAAATGCTATCTTAGTAATTTACATGTCGTATGATTAACTCAATAGACATGCAATTAGGTATTCAGCAACGGCCAGCTTTGACATGGTTACTCATTTAAAATATTTACAGATTGGGAATGATCACTTCAACTGACTAAAAGTCTGCAAAATGTGGACGTTCCTGTTCTAGTTTCATACATTTGCTGTTCATTACTGTTTGTATGTGCATTACTACTACTGTGTTTCACAATAATAACAAAAGTATGGGATCTGACCTATTTCATGTGAAGCACCTTTTCTAGCAGATATAAGACTCAATCATTCTACATATATTTGCTTTTTAAAGTTTAAACTTATATATTGATTTAGCGAACAATTTGCATCACTAGTCTGTCTTGTGCATATAAAGATGGCTTTTAAAATGTGGTATGTCTGTATTTTAAGTATTTCAATTTGCCTAATTTTTATTTTTCATTGTGAAAACATCAGAAACATGATCTAATAATACCTCCCAGATCTGCTCGTTTTGACCTTACTGTTTTCAAATGAACAGATTACCAATTATTTCATACATGTGGAAATATACAGTAGAAATACCTTTAAGCAAAAATTAGTTTGGTATAAAATAGCATTTTACACGGACAGATCGTAAGGGCACTGAAAGCAAACGTAACGCCCATCGGTGGCTTTGTACATGAAGTCTCTCCACATGCCCCCCCGCCTCCGCCTTTGCCATCGCTTCTCCTGCCCGAAGCAAGCAGGGAGCTGTGCGGCAGCGAAACCAGAAAACAATTGTGCAGCCAAAACCGCTCCGGTGTCAGGGCGAGATTTCGTGTGTGCTTTCTCTCGTGATAAATTTAAGTAATTGAAAGCTTGTTTGTTAATTAAGGAAAATCGGTACCCGGCTCCTTTAAAGTCCCCTAATAGAAAAGGGGGTGGAGAAGAGTGAAGACTGGTGTCTTTTTAACCTTGCTGAAGGACGCAGCAGTATTTATTGACGTATGCAAATAACCAGGGGGAGGAGGTGGAGGAGGAGGAGGGTGCTTGGAAAAACAGGAACCAGAATCAGTTTCTCATTGCAGGGTGAGAGCTCTGAGTTCCGGTGTAAGAGAAAAGAGACGTGGCGAAATTGCTGTATATCTCTGCCCTATAAGCACATCTCATTTAGACTGAAGGGAAACAAGGCATCAAAAAGGGTGAAGCATCTTAAAAAATATTTTAAAGGCAGTCTAGCACGATCAAAGGTTGCATATTCCTAAATGGGGGAGGGGGGAGATGACGGGTTTGCCTTGCAATTTACTGTAGTATAGCACTAGGAATAGGACGAGATTTCTGGCTGGCAAATGATTAAAACAGCCTGGTTTGTGGTATGAATGACGATTTTAATAATCTGTCTTTGTGGTTTTTTTCCCCTACTGTTTCAGCTGCGCAAACCATGCAGGATGATTTACTGATGGACAAAAGCAAAGCCCAGCCCCAGCAGCAGCGGCAGCAACAGCAGCAAGATCCAAACTCAGCAGAAGCCCCTTCTACACCGATCCCGTCGGAGACACCCAAACCAGAAGACAACAGTTCAGTGACTAGTATCGGCACGTCGGCTCCTTCCCAAAATAGCAAAGAGAAGATGCAGATGGAGTCTCCCATTTTGCCTGGCTTGAGCTTTCACCAGCCTCAACAAGAACCTGCAGCCGGCACCTCCTTGTCTCCCTCCTTCGGCAGCACTTGGTCTACAGGGACCACAAACACGGTGGATGATAGCTTTTTCCAAGGGATTACTCCAGTCAATGGGACAATGCTTTTCCAGAATTTTCCACACCATGTCAACCCTGTGTTTGGTGGCACTTTCTCACCTCAAATTGGCCTAGCTCAGACTCAACACCACCAACATCAGCAGCAGCAGCAGCAAGCTCAGCAGCAGCAGCAGCGGAGGTCACCTGTAAGCCCTAATCAGGCACCTTTTGCCCAGAGAAATGCTGCTTACAGCCATCAGCCCATCATGACCAGCAAACCATCTTCCTCCTCTGCCTCCTCTTCTTCCTCCTCCAGCTGGAATAACCATCAAAACGCAGCTTGGAGTACACCTTCCAACCCTTGGGGTGGGCTGCAAGCTGGTAGGGACCCTCGAAGGGCAGTTGGAGTTGGGGTCGGCGTGGGAGTGGGGGTCGGTGTACCCTCCCCCCTCAATCCCATTTCACCCCTTAAAAAACCATTCTCCAGCAATGTCATTGCCCCTCCGAAGTTCCCACGGGCTGCACCCTTAACCCCTAAATCCTGGATGGAAGACAACGCGTTCAGGACGGACAATGGCAACAATCTGTTGCCTTTTCAGGTAAATGACTATGTGCACCTTCTACATGGTGACAGCTATCACAAACTTGTATTTTTGGCAGGGGTGTATTTCATGTTGCTGTTCTGAGAGGTGTCTCCATAACTTATATTTGCATCAAATAGTTACTTTATATGAAAGATGTGGGGTTGATCCTACAGAGTGCCTACACAAAGATTCAAAATTCTGGCTTAAGGTTTACAGTCTTATTTTTCTTAAATGTGACAGGGCTTTTAGGGCTTTTTGTTTGCTCTGTTTTTTTAAGCATCTGAAAGGTAGTAGTCTTCCTTCATGAAAAACAGGTTTGGCAGACTATGTTCTCTTGGTGCTGTGTTACAATTTTTTTTCATCTTCTTCCATATGTGAGAAAGAAGAGATGTTAAAATTGCTGGCTTCAGTTTTCTAACTGGCCTGTTAATTTTAACCAAAGGTGTTTCTTGACCTGAAATCCAGTTAATTAATTGTGGTGGGATTTAACAGGGAGTCTGTTTGCATAAGGTATACATATGAAAAGCTGTACATATCTGATATGTACACCCTGCTGTCATATTCACAGTGGATGTTTTGAATGCATCTAGAAGCAGTGTGGGTGTGTATGGAAAGAGTGGCG